>CM040432.1:67960503-67973003 GCA_022702705.1 Papilionanthe hookeriana x Papilionanthe teres | reverse complement strand
TTTTTTTATTTTAAATGTTTTAAGTATAGTTTATTATTTATAAATATAATTTAATTATAAAAATATTTAATAGTTAAGTAAATTATAAATAAAAATATATATAGGTATATATATATATATATATATATATAAATTTATTTAATATTATTCTTTTATTTTTAATATTTTTAGTATAGGATATTATTTATAAATATAATTTAATTATATTAATTTTTAATAGTTAAATAAATTATAAATAATTAAATATATATGTGTATATATAAATATATATATATATATATAATTTTTTATAATATTGTTTTTTTATTTTAAAATTTTTAAGTATAGTATATTATTTGTAAATATAATTTAATTCAAAAAATATTTTATAGTCGATTTTTGACCTAATGACCAATTAGTGATCTAATAAGTCAATCGTCGACCAAAAAGTTAATTTTTGTCAAAATAATCAATCTTTCACCCAATGACAAACACATTGACCCAACATGACAACTTTTGACCAAAAAGTCAATTTTGGTCAAAATAGTCAATTTTTGACCTAATGATCACCCATTAACCCAATAGGTCAACTTTTGACCAAAAAGTCAACTTTGGTCAAAATGGTCAATTTTTGACCCAATGATTAACCCGTTGACCCAATATACCAAATTTTGACCAAAAAGTTTTCTTTAGTCAAAATGGTCAAATCTTGACCGAATTTCCAACTCATTGACCAAATATGTCAACTTTTGACCAAAAAGTCAACTTTGGTCAAAATGATCAATTTCTGACCCAATGCCACCCCATTGACCCAATGGGTAAACTTTTGACAAAAAATTTAATTTTGGTCAAAATATTCAATTTTTGACCTAATGACCAATTTTAGACCCAATATGTCAATATCTGACCAAAATGTCAACTATGGTCAAAATGATCAATCTTTGACCCAATGACCAACCCATTGACCCAATGACCAAACCATTGACCCAGTAGGTAAACTTTTGACCAAAAAGTCAACTTTGGTCAAAATGATCAATTTTTGACCCAACGACCAACACATTGACCCATTAGATCAATGTTTGACCAAAAAAATCAATTTTGGATAAAATAGTCAATTTTTGACCTAATGACCAATTATTAACCCAGTAAGCCAATCCTGACCAAAAGTCAACTTTGGTCAAAATGGTCTATCCTTGACCGATGATCGACCCATTGACCAGTAGCTTTTGATAAAAAGTCATCTTTGGTCAAAATAGACAATTCCTGATCGAATGACAACTTCATTGACCCAATGGGTTAACTTTTGACAAAAAATTCAATTTTGGTCAAAACAGTTAATTTTTGACCAAATGACCAATAATTGACCCAGTAAGCTAATCTTTGACCAAAAAGTCAACTTTGATGAGAATGGTCAATCTTTGACCCAATGACAAACCCATTGACCTAATAGGTGAACTTTTGACCAAAAAGTCAAGTTTAGTTAAAATAGTCAATTTCCGACCCAATGACCAACCCATTGACCCGATATGTTACTCTTGACCAAAAAGTCAACTTTGGTCAAAATGGTTATACCTTGACCCAATAACCAACCCATTGTCCCAAAATGTCAACTTTTGACCAAAAAGTCAAATTTGGTCAAAATAGTTAAATTTTGACCTAATGACCCCCCATTAACCAAATAGGTCAACTTTTGACCAAAAAGTCAACTTTGGTCAAAATGGTCAATTTCTAACCCAATGAGCAACCCGCCGGACAAATTTGTCAAATTTTGACTAAAAAGTCAACTTTTTGATCAAAATAGACAATTTTTGACCTAATTACCATTATTAACCCAATAAGTAAATCTTTGACCAAAAAGTCAACATTAGTCATAATTGTCAATCCTTGACCCAATAACCAACTCACTGACCCAATAGATCGACTTTTGACTAAAAAGTTAATTTTGGTCAAAATAGTAAATTTTGACATAATTTCCAATTATTGACCAATTAGGTCAACTTTTGAAAAAAAAGTCAATTTTCGACCTAATGACCACCTCATTGACCTAAAAGGTCAACTTTTAACCAAAAGTCAAAATTGGTCAAAATGGCCGATTTCGACACAATGACACTTAAATGTCGACTTTGGTGAAAATGTTCGATCATTCATCCGATGACTGACCAATTGACCCAATTTGTTAACTTTTTACAAAAAAGTCAACTTTGGCCAAAATGGTTAATCCTTGACCCAATGACCAACCTATTGACCCAATAGGTCAACTTTTGATCAAAAAGTCAAATTTACTCAAAATTATCAATTTTGACCTACTGACCGCCTCATTGACCTAAATAGATCAAATTTTGACCAAAAGACAACTTTGGTCAAAATAGTCAATCCTTAACCCAATGACCAACTCATTGACCCAATAGGTCAACTTTTGATTAAACAGTCAATTTTGGACAAAATAGTCAATTTTTGACCTAATGACTAATTATTAACCCAGTAAGACAATTTCTGACCAAAAAGTTAACTTTGGACAAAATGGTCAATCCTTGACCCAATGACCAACCCATTGGCTTAATAGGTCAACATTTGACCAAAAAGTCAATTTTGGTAAAAATAAACAATTTTTGAATGAGTGACCCAATAAGTCAATCTCTGATCAAAAAGTTAACTTTGGTAAAAATGGTTAATCCTTGATCCAATGACAAACCCATTGACCTAAAAGGTCTCCATTTGACTAAAAAGCTAATTTTGGTCAAAAGAGTCATTTTTTTAATTAATGACCAATTATTGACCTAATAAGCTAATCTCTATCTAAAAAGTGAACTTTGGTTAAAATGGTCAACCCTTGACCCAATGATAAAACCAGTGACCCAATATTTTTATTTATAATTTATTTAATTATTAAATTTTTTTATAATTAAATTATATTTATAAATAATATACTATATTTAAAACATTTAAAATAAAAAAATATAATATATATATATATATATATATTTATATATACATATATTTATATTTTATTTATAATTTATTTATAATTTATTTAACTATTAAATATTTTTATATTTAAATTATATTATAAATAATATACTTATACTTAAAATATTTAAAATAAAAAAATAATATTATATAAATTTATATTTATATATATACATACCATTTTGACCAAAGTTGACTTTTTGGTCAAAAGTTGACCTATTGGGTAATATGGGTGGCCATTAGGTCAAAAATTAACTATTTTGACCAAAATTGACTTTTTAATCAAATGTTGTCCTATTGGGTCAATGTGTTTGTCATTGGGTGAAGGATTGATTATTTTGACGAAAATTAACTTTTTGGTCAAAGATTGACTTATTTGGTCATTAATTGGTCATTAGGTCAAAAATTAATTTTTTTGACCAAGATTGAATTTTTTTGTCAAAAGTTAACTCATTGGGTCAACGGGGAGGTTATTTGGTCAGAAATTTACCATTTTGACCAAAGTTGACTTTTTATTTAAAAGTTGACATATTTGGCCAATGTGTTGGTAATTGGATCAAGAAGTTGACCATTTTTACCAAAGATGACTTTTTTGGTCAAAAGGTGACCTATTGGGTCAATGGGTTGGTCATTGGGTCAAAAATTGTGCATTTTGACCAAAGTTGACTTTTTGGTCAAAAGTTGACCTATGGGTCATTGGTTGGTCATTTGGTTAAAAATTGACTATTTCGACCAAAATTAGCTTTTTGGTCAAAAGTTGACCTATTGGGTCTATAGGTTTGTCATTGGATCAAGGATTGACCATTTTGACTAAAGTTGACTATTTGGTCAAAGATTGACTTATTGGGTCAGTAAATGGTCATTAATTCAAAATTTTTTTATTTTGACCAAAATTGACTTTTTGGTCAAATGTTGACCTATTAGGCAATGGGTTTGTCATTGGGTCAAGGATTGATCATTTTGACCAAAGTTAAAATTTTAGTCAAAAGATGTCCTATTGGGTCAATGGGTTGGGCATTAGGTCAAAGATTAACCATCCTGACCAAAGTTGACTTTTTGGATCGAGATTGGTTTATTGGGTAAAAAATTGGTCATTAGGTCAAAAATTGACTATTTTAATCAAAATTAACTTTTTGGTCAAAGTTGACATATTGAGTCAATGGGTTGGTCATTGGGTTAAGGATTGACAATTTTGACCAAAGTTGTCTTCTGGTCAAAATTTAACCTATTTAGGTCAATGAGGCGGTCAGTAGATCAAAAATTGACAATTTTGAGCAAAATTGACTTTTTGGTCAAAAGTTTACCTATTGGGTCAATAGGTTGGTCATTGGGTCGAGGATTAACTATTTTGGCTAAAATTGACTTTTTAGTCAGAAGTTAACAAATTGGGTCAGTGGGTTGGTCATTGGATGAAGGATTGACCATTTTCACCAAAGTTGACATTTAGGTCATTGTGTCAGAAATTGACCATTTTGACCCAATTTAACTTTTTTATTCAAAAGTTGACCTATTGGGTCAATAATTGGCAATTATGTAAAACATTTACTATTTTGACCAACATTGAGTTTTTGGACAAAAGTCGATCTATTGGGTCAGTGGGTTGGTTTTTGAGTCAAGGATTTACCATTTTGACCAAAGTTATCTTTTTGTTCAAAGGTTGACATGTTGGGTCATTGGGTTTGTCATTGGGTCAAGGATTGATAATTATGACCAAAATTGACTTTTTGGTAAGAGGTTTACTTATTGGGTCAATAATTGGTCATTAGGTCAAAAATTGTCTATTTTGACCTAAAAAGTTGACTTTCTGGTCAAAATTTGACCAATTTAGTCAATGGTTTGATCATTGGGTCAAAAATTGACCATTTTGACCAAAGTTGACTTTTTGGTTAAAACTTGACCTATTTGGTCAATGGGTGGTCATTAGGTTAAAAATTGACTATTTTGACCAAAATTGACATTTTGGTAAAAATTTAACTTATTGGGCAATGTGTTTCTCATTGGGTCAATCATTGACCATTTTGTCCAAAGTTGACTTTTTGGTCAGAGATTGACTTAATGGGTTAATAATTTGTCATTAATTTAAAAAATTGACAATCGTGGTCATTAGGTCAAAAATTAATTATTTTGACCAAAATTAAATTTTTGGTCAAAAGTTGAGCCATTGGGTCAACGGGGAGGTTATTATGTCAGAAGTTGACCATTTTGACTAAAATTAACTTTTTTGGTCAAACATTGACATATTTTGGTCAAAAGTTGACTTATTGGTCAAAAGTTGACTTATCATTTGACCAAAGTTGACTTTTTGGTCAAAAGTTGACTTATTGGGTCAATTGGTGGTCATTCAGTATATTTTTTTACTAAGGTTGACTTTTTTGTCAGAGATAGGGTTACTGGGTCAATTATTGGTCATTTGGTCAAAAATTGATTATTTTGACCAAAATTAAATTTTTTGTCAAAAGTAAACCCATTGGGTCAATGAGGTGGTCATTGGATCAGGAATTGACCATTTTGACCAAAGATGACTTTTTGTTAAAAGTTGACCTACTGGGTCAATGAGTTGGTCATTGGGTTAAGGATAGACCATTTTAACCAAAGTTGACTTTTTGCTCAGAGATTGGCTTATTGGGTTAATAATTGGTCATTAGGTCGAAAATTGACTATTTTGACCAAAATTATTTTTTTGGTCAAACGTTGACCTACTGGGTCAGTGTGTTGGTCGTTGTGTCAAAAATATATCATTTTGACCAAAGTTAACTTTATGGTCAAAAGTTGACCTATTGGGTCAATGAGTTGGTCATTGGCTCAAGGATTAATCATTTTAACCGTAGTTGACTTTTAAAATTGGTTATTAGGTCAAAATTGATTATTTTGACCAAAATTAAATTTTTTGTCAAAAGTTTACCCATTGGGTCAATGGGGTGGTCATTGGGTCAGAAATTGACCATTTTGACCAAAGTTGACTTTTTGGTCAATAGTTGACCTATTTGGTCAATTAGTTGGTAATTGGGTCAAGATTTGACCATTTTGACCGAATAAAACTTTTTGGTCAGTATTTGATATATTGGGTCAACGGTTAGGTCTTTGGGTCAAAAATTGACCATTTTGACTAAAGTTGACTTTTTGGTTAAAAGTTGGCTTATTGGGTTAATGGGTGGTCTTTATGTCAAAAATTGACTATTTTGACCAAAATTGACTTTTTGGTCAAAAGTTGTCCTATTGGGTCAATGTGTTTGTCATTGGGTGAAGGATTGATTTCTTTGACAAAAATTAACTTTTTTGTCAGAGATTGTCTTATTTGGTCATTAATTGGTCATTAGGTCAAAAATTGACTATTTTGACCAAGATTGAATTTTTGGTCAAAAGTTAACCCATTGGGGCGACGGGGAGGTCATTGAGTCAGAAATTGACCATTTTGATCAAAGTTGACTTTTTGGTCAAAAGTTAACATATTTGGCCTATGTGTTGGTAATTGGATCAAGAAGTTGACCATTTTTACCAAAGATAACTTTTTTGGTCAAAAGATGACCTATTGGGTTAATGGGTTAGTCATTGGGTCAAAAATTGTCCATTTTGACCAATGTTGACTTTTTGGTCAAAAGTTGACCTATTGGGTCTATGGGTTTGTGATTGGATCAAGGATTGACCATTTTGACTAAAGTTGACTATTTGTTTAGAGATTGACTTATTGGGTCACTAATTGGTCATTAATTCAAAAATTTTTTATTTTGACCGAAATTGACTTTTTGATCAAATGTTGACCTATTAGGTCAATGGGTTGGTAATTGGGTCGAGGATTGATCATTTTGACCAAACTTGACTTTTTGGTCAAAAGATGTCCTATTGGGTCAATGGGTTGGGCATTAGGTCAAAGATTAACCATCCTGACCAAAGTTGACTTTTTGGATAGAGATTGGTTTAGTGTGTCGAAAATTGGTCATTAAGAAAAAATTGACTATTTTAATCAAAATTGACTTTTTGGTCAAAGTTGACATATTGGGTCAATGGGTTGGTCATTGGGTTAAGGATTGACAATTTTGACCAAAGTTTTCTTTTGTTCAAAATTTGACCTATTTAGGTCAATGAGGCGGTGAGTAGATAAAAAAATTGACAATTTTGAGCAAAATTGACTTTTTGGTTAAAAGTTGACTTATTGGGTCAATAGGTTGGTCATTGGGTCAAGGATTAACTATTTTGGCCAAAGTTGACTTTTTTGTCAAAAGATAACAAATTGGGTCAATGGGTTGGTCATTGAATGAAAGATTGACCTTTTTCACTAAAGTTGACATTTAGGTCATTGTGTCAGAAATTGACTATTTTGACCCAATTTGACCTTTTGGTCAAAAGTTGACCTTTTGTGTCAAAGAGGTGGTCATTAAGTCAAAAATTGACAATTTTGACCAAAATTGACTTTTTTATTCAAAAGTTGACCTATTAGGTCAATAATTGGCAATTATGTAAAAAATTTACTATTTTGACCAAAATTGACTTTTTGGACAAAAGTCGATCTATTGGGTCGATGAGTTGGTTATTAGGTCAAGGATTTACCATTTTGACCAAAGTTATCTTTTTGTTCAAAGGTTGACATGTTGGGTCGATGGGTTTGTCATTGGATCGAGGATTGATAATTATGACCAAAGTTGACTTTTTGGTCGAAGATTTACTTATTGGGTCAATAATTGGTCATTAGGTCAAAAATTATCTATTTTGACCTAAAAAGTTAACTTTTCGGTCAAAATTTGACCAATTTAGTCAATGTGTTGATCATTGGGTAAAAAATTGACCATTTTGACCAAACTTGACTGTTTGGTCAAAACTTGACCTATTTGGTTAATGGGTGGTCATTATGTCAAAAATTGACTATTTTGACCAAAATTGACTTTTTAGTCAAAATTTGACTTATTGGGCAATGGGTTTGTCATTGGGTCAATCATTGACCATTTTGTCCAAAGTTGACTTTTGGTCAGAGATTGACTTATTGGGTCAATAATTGGTCATTAATTCAAAAAATTGGCAATCTTGGTCATTAGGTCAAAAATTAATTATTTTGACCAAATTTAAATTTTTGGTCAAAAGTTGAGCCATTGGGTCAACGGGGAGGTCATTATGTCAGAAGTTGACCATTTTGACTAAAATTTATTTTTTTGGTCAAAAGTTGACATATTTTGGTCAAAAGTTGACTTATTGGTCAAAACTTGACCTATCATTTGACTAAAGTTGACTTTTTGCTCAAAAGTTGACTTATTGGATCAATTGGTGGTCATTCAGTCAAAAATTGACTATTTTGACCAAAATTGACTATTTAGTCAAAGGTTGACCTATTGGGTCAATGGGTTTGTCATTGGGTTAAGGATTGAGTATTTTGACCAAAGTTGACTTTTAGGTCAGAGATTAACTTATTGAGTAAATAATTGGTCATTAGATCTAAAATTAACTATTTTGACAAAAATTTACTTTTTGGTCAAAAACTAACCTATTGGGTCAATGGGTTGGTCTTTGGGTCAATGGGGTGGTCATTGGGTTAGAAATTGGCCATTTTGACCAAAGATTACTTTTTGGTCAAAAGTTGACCTATTTTGACCAAAATTAAATTTGTGGTCAAAAGTTAACCTATTGGGTCAACGGGGTAGTCATTGGGTTAGATATTGACTATTTTGACCAAAGTCGACTTTTGGTCAAAAGTTGACCTTTTTGGTCAGTGAGTTGGTAATTGGGTCAAGAATTGACCATTTTGATCAAAGATGACTTTTTATTCAAAAGTAGACATATTGGGTCAATGGGTTGGTCATTGGGTTAAAAATTGACCATTTTAACCAAAGTTGACTTTTTGGTCAAAATTGACATATTTAGTTAATGAATTGGTATATTTATGTATACATACATAAATATATATATATATGTAAATTTATGTATATATATATACAAAAATTTACATATATATATATAATATTTTTTTTAATTTAAATATTTTTAGTAAAATAAATTATTTATAAAAAAATTTAATTATAAAAAGAATTAATAATTAAAAAAATTATAATTAAATATATATATATATAGGTATATATATATATATACCTCTATATATATATATATATATATATATATATATATATATATATATATATATATATATATATATATATATATATTTAAGATTTTTTTTTCTTTTAACTAATTTAAGTATAGTATATTATTTATAAATATAATTTAATTATAAAAATATTTAATAGTTAAATAAATTATAAATAAATAAATATATAAGCGTGTGTGTGTCTATATATATATATATATATATATATATATATATATATATATATATATATATATATATATATATATATATATATATATATATATATATAAAAGTTTATATAAAATTATTTTTTTATTTTAAATATTTTAAGTATAGTATATTATTTGTAAATAAAATTTCATTATAAAAATATTTAATAGTTAAAAAAATTATAAATAAATAAATAATATAAAATCATTTTTTAATTCTAAAAATTTTATGTATAGTATATTATTTGTAAATATTATTTAATAAAAAAAATATTTAATAATTAAATTATTTATAAATTAATAAATATATAGGTATATATATATATATATATATATATATATATATATATAAGATTAGTTTTTTATTTTAAATGTTTAAAGAATAGTATATTATTTATAAATATAATTTAATTATAAAAATATATAGTAATTAAATAAATTATAAATAAAAAACTATATATATGTATATCTAAATGTATATATATATATAGATATATATATTTATTTAATATTATTTTTTTATTTTAAATATTTTAAGTATAGTATATTATTTAAAAATATAATTTAATCAAAAAAATATTTAATAGTTAAATAAATTATAAATTAATAAATTTATATCCGTATATATAAATAAATAAATATATATATATATAATATTATTTTTTATTTCAAATATTTTAAGTATAGTATATTATTTACAAATATAATTTAATTTTAAAAATATTTAATAATTAAGAACATTATAAATAAATATATATATATATATATATATATATATTAAGCTACATAAATATATATTTATATATATAAAAAAAATTTATTTAATATTATTTTTTTATTTTATATATTTTAAGTACAGTATATTATTTATAATCATAATTTAATTATAAAAATTATTAATAATTAAAAAAATTTTAAATAAAAAAAATATATAAAAAATTTATTTAGCATTATTTTTTATTTTAAAGATTTTAAGTATAATATATTATTAATAAATATAATTTAATTATAAAATTTTTTAATAGTAAAAAAGATGATACATACATATATATATATATATATATATATATATATATATATATATATATATATATTTAATTTATTTATATATATATATATATTTATTTAATAGTATTTTTTTATTTTAAATATTTTAAGTATAGTTTATTATTTAAAAATATAATTTAATCATAAAAATATTTAGTAATTAAATAAATTATAAATAATAAATTTATATCTGTATATATAAATATATATATATATAGTTATTTATATATATATACACACACACATTTAATAATTTTTTTTATTATTTATATAATATTATTATATATATATATATATATATATATATATATATTTATTTAATATTTTTTTATTTTAAATATTTTATGTATTGCATATTATTTATAAATACAATTTAATTATAAAAATATTTAATAATTAAAAAATAATATATAAAAAATATATATATATGTATATAAATATATATATATATGCAAATTTATTTAATATTATTTTTTTATTTTAATTATTTTAAGTATATAATATTATTTTTAAATATAATTTAATTATAAAAATATTTAATAGTTAACAAAATTATAAATAACTCGATAAATAAATAAATAAATAATTTTATATATATATATATATATATATATGTATATATGTATATATATATATTAAAGAATGAGCTAATCGTGGCTCCATTCATGTTGAAATTGGAAAAACAGGTACAGAAAGAGGAGGGAAGGAGGATCACTAACTATAACTAAACAAAACAACTCAGTACCGCACCCATAGCGGTTCCTCCTTCCAAAGAACAACTCGACGCGATGCAAAAAAGAAAAAACACACAACACCCAGTAAACCCTAACAAAACATAGCAAAAACAGAGCATAAATAACACATATTAGGCCAAAAGAAACATAATGGAATAGCCCAGAGAACATCGTTGTCGCAAGTTAGACGAACTTGCTAGCAAAAGGAACGAAGATGATGGGGTTACAACAATGTACTGTAAATGCGATGCATGGAAAAGAAGTCGCGTAGAGCGAACCTGAAAAGAAAACAGATAAAATAGCCACCGGAGATACCTCAGGGAGCCAAATCGCAGCAAAATTAAGTCAAAACAAATATCTGTAAGTGTGGAATCATTTTAAAAGTGTTTGAATTAATTGAAATATAAGCTCTTAATGAAAATAAGAGCAATAAGCAAGGCTCATCCAACCAACAATATAACCTCCCAGAAGGTGACCCCAAGCAAAATAAAGTTTCCAAAGACAGTTCCAGTACAAAGACGTTAAAAGCTAAAAATACATGTGTGTGTGTGCCTATATATATATATATAAGGGAAGCAAGAAGAGGCCTTATATATATATAAGGGAAGAAAGAAGAGGCCTGGAAGCCACCTAAACCAACGACAAAGAGGGGGGAAGCTGGAAGTGTGAAAATACCACCTGTAACCTTCCTCCAGCAATAATTATCTACACCATATAACTTGGATCTCAAATACATAGGTATATATATATATATATGTATATATATATATATATGTATATATATATATATATATATATATATATATAAAAGATTATGCATGTATATAAATAAATCTATGACTATATACATATATATATAATTAATATATATATATATATATGTATAAATATAATTATAGAAAGATGTAAAAATATATAAGCAAGCAAACCTGTAAAAGGCAGATAGCAGAAAAAAGAACAACTGAGCATGAAGGAACAGAAATCAGATATATAAAAGAGAATCCAACGAAAGAGATGGCAAGCAGATGAAGTCTAAGTGCTGGGGCGAATGAAAGGGGCATCGATATTTTCCCCGTTAATTAAAATTTTTAAGGCAAGGGGCGGGAGCTTAGCTGCCACAATTTGGTTACTCGACGAACCAAGCCTAGCAAGCTAGTTAGCGGATCTATTACCTTCACGATAAATGAACCGGTGGGCAATGTGGAAGTGAGCAATAATATATATATTTATAAATATATATATTTATTTATATATATGTAAATTTATTTAATATTATTTTTTAAATTTAAATATTTTAAGTATAGTGTATTATTTACAAATATAATTTAATAATAAAAATATTTAATTGTTAAATAAATTATAAATATATATATATATATAATTATTTTTTATTTTAATTTTTTTAAGTATAATATATTATTTATAAATATTATTTAATATAAAAATATTTATTTGTTAAATAAATTATAAATAAATAAATTTATTTATATATAA
>CM040432.1:67900503-67955503 GCA_022702705.1 Papilionanthe hookeriana x Papilionanthe teres | reverse complement strand
CCAAAATTGACTTTTTGGTCAAATGTTGACCTATTAAGCCAATGGGTTGGTCATTGGGTCAAGGATTGACCATTTTAACTAAAGTTGACTTTTTGGTCAAAAGATGACCTATTGGGTCAATGGGTTGCGCAATAGGTCAAAGATTAACCATCTTGACCAAAGTTAACTATTTCGTTAGAGCTTGGTTTACTAGGTCAAAATTTTTAATTAAGTCAAAAATTGACTATTTTAATCAAAATTGACTTTTTGGTCAAAAGTTGACATATTGGGTCAATGAGTTGGTCATTGGGTTAAGGATTGACAATTTTGACCAAAGTTGTCCATTGGTCAAAATTTGACCTATTTAGGTCAATGAGGCGGTCATTAGGTCAAAAATTGACAATTTTGAGCAAAATTGACTTTTTGGTCAAAAGTTGACCTATTGGGTCAATAGGTTGGTCATTGGGTCAAGGATTAACCATTTTGGCTAAAGTTGATTTTTTAGTCAAAAGTTAGCAAATTGGGTCAATTGGTTGGTCATTGGATGAAGGATTGAACATTTTCACCAAAATGGAATTTTTTGTCAAAATTTAACCCATTGGGTCAATAAGGTGGTCATATGATCAGGAATTGACCATTTTGACCAAAGATGACTTTTTGTCAAAAGTTGACCTACTGCGTTAATGGGTTGGTCATTGGGTCAAGGATAAACCATTTTGACCAAAGTTGACTTTTTGGCCAAAGATTGGCTTACTGGGTTAATAATTTGTCATTAGGTCAAAAATTAACTATTTTTACCAAAATTGATTTTTTGGTCTATCGTTGACCTACTGGGTCAATGTGTTGGTCGTTGTGTCAAAAATTGATCATTTTGACCAAAGTTGACTTTTTGGTCAAAAGTTGACCTATTGGGTCGATGGGTTGGTTATTGGGTCAAGGATTGATCATTTTGACCATAGTTAACTTTTTGGTCAGATATTGACTTATTGGGTCTAAAATTGGTCATTAGGTCAAAAATTGATTATTTTGACTAAAATTAAATTTTTTGTCAAAAGTTTACCCATTGTGTCAACGGGGTGGTGAGTGGGTCAGAAATTGACCATTTTGACCAAAGTTGACTTTTTGGTCAAAAGTTGACCTATTTGGTCAATGAGTTGGTAATTAGGTCAAGATTTGACCATTTTAACCGAAGAAAACTTTTTGGTCCAAATTTGATATATGGGGTCAACGGGTAGGTCATTGGGTCAAAAATTGACCATTTTGAGAAAAGTTGACTTTTTTGTCAAAAGTTAACTTATTGGGTTAATGGGTGGTCATTAGGTCAAAAATTAACTATTTTGACCAAAATTGACTTTTTGGTCAAAAGTTGTCATGTTGGGTCAATTTGTTTGTCATTGGGTGAAGGATTAATTATTTTGACAAAAATTAACTTTTTGGTCCGAGATTGACTTATTTGGTCATTAATTGGTCATTAGGTCAAAAATTGACTATTTTGACCAAGATTGAATTTTTGGTCAAAAGTTAACCTATTGGGTCAGAAATTGACAATTTTGACCAAAGTTGACTTTTTGGTCAAAAGTTGACATATTTGGCCAATGTGTTGGTAATTAGATCAAGAAGTTGACCATTTTTACTAAAGATGACTTTTTCGATCAAAAGATGACCTATTAGGTCAATGGGTTGGTCATTAAGTCAAAAATTGTCCATTTTGACCAAAGTTGACTTTTTAGTCGAAAGTTGACCTATTGGGTCAATGGGTGGTCATTTGGTAAAAAATTGACTATTTTGACCAAAATTGACTTTTTGGTCAAAAGTTGACCTATTGGGTCTATGAGTTTATCATTGGATCAATGATTGACTATTTTGACTAAAGTTGACTATTTGGTCAGAGATTGACTTATTGGGTCAATAATTAGTCATTAATGCAAAAAAATTTTATTTTGACCGAAATTGACTTTTTGGTAAAATGTTGACATATTAGGCCAATTGGTTGGTCATTGGGTCAAGAATGGATCATTTTGAATAAAGTTGACTTTTTAGTCAAAAGATGTCCTATTGGGTCAACGGGTTGGGCATTAGATCAAAGATTAACCATCTTGACCAAAGTTGACTATTTGGATAGAGCTTGGTTTACTGGGTCAAAATTTGGACATAAGGTTAAAAATTGACTATTTTAATCAAAATTGACTTTTTGGTCAAAGTTGACATATTGGGTCAATGGGTTGACCAAAGTTGTCTTTTGGTCAAAATTTGACCTATTTAGGTTAATGAGGCGGTCAGTAGATCAAAAATTGACAATTTTGAGCAAAATTGACTTTTTGGTCAAAAGTTGACCTATTGGATCGATAGGTTAGTCATTGGGTCGAGGATTAACTATTTTAGCCAAAGTTGACTTTTTAGTCGAAAGTTAACAAATTGGATCGATGGGATGGTCATTGGATGAAGGATTGACCATTTTCACCAAAGATGACATTTAGGTCATTGTGTCAGAAATTGACCATTTTGACCCAATTTGACTTTTTGGTCAAAAGTTGACCTTTTGGGTCAATGAGGTGGTCACTAGGTCAAAAATTCCCAATTTTGACCAAAATTGGTTTTTTTGTTCAAAAGTTGACCTATTGGGTCAATAATTGGCAATTATGTAAAATATTTACTATTTTGACCAAAATTGACTTTTTGGATAAAAGTCGATCAATTGGGTCAGTGGGCTGGTTATTGGGTCAAGGATTTTCCTTTTTGACCAAAGTTATCTTTTTGTTCAAAGGTTGACATGTTGGGTCAATGGATTTGTCATTGGGTTAAGGATTGATAATTATGACCAAAGTTGACTTTTAGGTCACAGATTTACTTATTGGGTCAATAAATTGTCATTAAGTAAAAAATTGTCTATTTTGACCTAAAAAGTTGACTTTTCAGTCAAAATTTGACCAATTTAGTCAATGGGTTGATCATTTGGTTAAAAATTGGCCATTTTGGCCAAAGTTGACTTTTTAGTCAAAAGTTGACCTATTTGGTCAATGAGAGGTCATTAGGTCAAAAATTGACTATTTTGACCAAAATTGACTTTTGGTCAAAATTTAACTTATTGGGCGATGGGTTTGTCATTGGATCAATCGTTGACCATTTTGTCCAAAGTTGACTTTTTGGTCAGAGATTGACTTATTAGATCGATAATTGGTCATTAATTCAAAAAATTGACTATTTTGGTCATTAGGTCAAAAATTAATTATTTTGACCAAAAATAAATTTTTGCTCAAAAGTTGAGCTATTGGGTCAACTGGAGGTCATTATGTCAGAAGTTGACCATTTTGACTAAATTAACTTTTTTTTGTCAAAAGTTGACTTATTTTGGTCAAAAGTTGACTTATTGGTCAAAAGTTGACTTATCATTTGACCAAAGTTGACTTTTTTGGTCAAAAGTTGACTTTTTGGGTCAATTGGTGGTCATTCAGTCAAAAATTGACTATTTTGACCAAAATTGACTTTTAGTCAAAAGTTGATCTATTGGGTCAATGGGTTTGTCATTGGGTTAGGATTGAATATTTTGACCAAATTTGACTTTTTGGTCAGAGATTTACTTATTGAGTGAATAATTGGTCATTAGATAAAAAATTAACTATTTTGACCAAAATTTACCTTTTGGTAAAAAACCGACCTATTGGGTCAATGGGTTGTTCTTTGGGTCAATAGGTTGGTCATTGGGTCAGAAATTGGCCATTTTGACCAAAGATTACTTTTTGGTTAAAAGTTGAGCTATTTTGATCAAAATTGAATTTTTGGTCAAAAGTTAACCTATTGGGTCAACGGGGTGGTCATTGGGTCAGATATTGACTATTTTGACCAAAGTTGACTTTTGGTAAAAGTTGACCTATTTAGTCAATGAGTTGGTAATTGGGTCAAGAATAGACCTTTTTTACCAAAGATGACTTTTTGGTCAAAAGTAAACCTATTGGGTCAATGGGTTAAAAATTGACCATTTTAACCAAAGTTAACTTTTTGCTCAAAATTGGACCTATTTGGTCAATGAGTTGGTAATTGGGTCGAGAATTAACCATTTTGACCGAAGATGACTTTTTGGTCACAAAGTTGATCTATTGAGTCAGTGGATTGGTGATTGTGTCAAAAATTGACCATTTTGACCAAAGTTAACTTTTGGTTAAAAAGTTGACCTATTGGGTCAAAGGGTGGTCATTAGGTCAAAAAATGACAGTTTTGACCAAAATTGACTTTTTGCTCAAAAGTTGACCTATTTGGTTAATGAGTTTGTCATTGGGTCAAGGATTGACCATTTTGACCAAAGTTGACTTTTTGTCAGAGATTGACTATTGGATCAATAATTGGTCATTAATTCAAAAATATACTATTTTGACCAAAATTGACTTTTTGGTCAAAAGTTGACTTATTGTGCTAATGGTTTGGGCATTCGGTCGGAGATTGATCATTTATATTTAATAGTTAAGTAAATTAAAAATAATATATATATATATACACACACACATATATATATATATATATATATATTAAGTATAGTATATTATTTATAAATATAATTTAATTATAAAAATATTTAATGGTTAAATAAATTATAAATAAATAAATATAGGTATATATAATTAAATTTATTTAATATTATTTTTTTATTTTAAATATTTTAAAAATAGTATATTATTTATAAATATAATTTAATCAAAGAAATATTTAATAATTAAATAAATTATAAATCAATATATATATATATATATATATATTTAATATTATTTTTTTACTTTAAATATTTTAAGTATAGTAAATTATTTATAAATATAATTTAATTATAAAAATATTTAATAGTTAAAGAAATTATAAATAAATAAATTTATATCCGTATATATAATATTATTTTTTATTTTATATATTTTAGGTATAGTATATTATTTAAAAATATAATTTAATTATAAAAATATTTAATAATTGAAAAAATTATAAATAAAAAAATATATATTGAGGTACATAAATACATATTTATATATATAAAAAAAATTTATTTAATATTATTTTTTTATTTTAAATATTTGAAGTATAGTATATTATTTATAAATATAATTTATTTATAAAAATATTTAATAATTACAAAAAATTATAAATTAAAAAATATATATAGAGGTACATAAATATATATTTATATGAATAATAAAATTTATTTAATATTATTTTCTTATTTTAAATATTTTAAGTTTAATATATTATTAATAAAAATAATTTAATTATAAAATTATTTAATAGTTAAAAAATTATATATATATATATATATTTATTTATATATATATATATATATATGTATGTATATATATATATATGTAGGTATATATATATATATATATATATATATATATATATATATATATATATATACATATATGTATGTATATATATATATATATATACATATATGTATGTATATATATACATACATATATGTATATATATATATATATATATATATATATATATATATATATATTTTAAAGAAGCGACTCGGGCTTCCTACATGTTGAAACAAAAAGTCGGATTACGTGAAAGCCATTGGGTAGGAAATCCCCAAAATGCCAAAAAAACATAACTCGGAGGCTTATAGAATGTCATTACAAAATGTAAGCATAGAGGTAAGTGACAGGAAACAAAAACGGTGAAAGCCGCTCATAAGACAATGGCAGCAGCGGCAGCAGCAGGAGATGTACCGACTTCTGGGAGGAGTTGTGCTCGATTCCGAAATGAGGGGAGCGAGAGGTTGTCCCCATTGATAAGAAAATGGAGGTCCCGGGAGGGGTATTGGAAACCGAACATTGGGTGAAACGCACCTTTTACGGCCGGCCAGATGAGTCGGTTTGTTAGCCTCCCCGTAGTTGAAGGAAATTTTGATCCGTGGTTGCATCATTGTTTGGATGAGTTGGATCCGGTAGTTACGGTGCCGGATGGTATGAGAGCCACTAGTAAGACTTGAGATTAGATCATTAGAATCCACCTCTAACCAAATATCGATCCAGCCGACTTTCCTGCCAATGCAAACCCCACAACGACAACGAATGAGCTCTGCACTCAAAGGCATCTTGTGCTGCCACAGGGCCATGGAAAAATAGCAGACATTGTCCTTTAGTGTTCCTAAAAATACCCCCCACACTAGCACAATCCTTGAAGAAGCTACCATCAGTGTTGATTTTGATGGTAATACAAGGAGGGGGAAGCCATTTGACAATTCTGATGAATGTTTTGGAAGCACAAGGTGTTTGATATATCCTAAGAATATTTGGAAACTGCTTATGTGTGATAATTTTGGAGATATAAGTCCTACAATTTCTTTCCACATTAGAAACAGTAGCTGGAATGTTGTCAAATTTAGATTTGTTTCTGGCCATCTAGGTAAAGCACATAACAATAAAGTAGATGGGGTTGAAATTGTGGTAGTTTCTATCCTGCCAGCAGGTATGGAATAGATCCCAATGGATACAACAACCTTTACTCAGTTGAGGACAAAGTGCTTTCCACACATCCTGGGCGAATTTACATCTGAGAAACAGGTGATCTAAGGTCTCCTCTTATTGATGGCACAGAACACATTTAGATGGCCCTCTCAGCCCTTTTAATTTGAGTATGTCATCAGTTGGAATGATGCTGTGCAAGGCTCTCCAGGATAAAAAGGACATGGAAGGGGACAAAAATTTGTTCCATATAGCCTTACCCCAGGGTACTGAAGTGCAATGGAAATTTTTCCTGTAGATGACATTGGTTATACTTTGGGACTTTGGTTTTTCTAGAATTATGCTGTCAGACCTCCCCCTAGAAAATTTGATAGTGGAAATCTGGGTTGCTGAATGGTCTTGAAGGATTGTTTTAAGATGGGGGAGAGACCAGTTAATGCCATCCCAAAGATCAGCCACCTTTAATTTATGATCCACTTGGGGAGAAATGGGAATCAACCAATCCTTTGGGCACAAGTTATCTAGCCAGAAGCTTATCTCCCCACTGCCCAAGTTCCATAAGAAATGCTTTTCTGCTTCATTTCTAACTCTTAACATTCTGACCCAAATTTTGGAATCCCCCAGTCTTCTAACAGCAAGAGAGGGGTGAATGTGCCTACAATATTTTCCTTTCAAGAATTTAGCCCACAAAGAGTTATGTGCCCTGAAATGTATCCATAGTTTGTAAAAATTAATCTGTCGAAGTTGATCGAAGCCCCTTAAACCGCAAACCACCGGCTTCGTGGGTTTTGTTGCTTTCTTCCAGGAGGTCCAATGGAGTTGCTGTCTCTGACCAGACCATAGGAAACGATTAAAAGCTCTTTCAATTTGCACTTGAGTGCTCTTTTTCAGTGGGGTAACTTGTAGTAGATAGGATGGAAAGGATGTTAGTATACTTCTTAATAGGGTTATTCTGCCACCATTTGATAAAAAGGAGTTGGTCCAGCAATTCAATCTGGAATGAATCTTGTCCAGAATCTCATCAAACTACAATTGTTTTGCCCTTCCCAAGGTGAGAAGTACACCCAAGTATTTGATAGGGAGAGATGTAGGAGAGAAGCCAGTAAAGTCCAGGATCCAATGCTTAATGTGGACAGGGATGTGTTTAGAGAAAACCACTTGGCACTTTGCAGTATTAAAGGACAGGCCAGATTGAGTTTGAAAGGAATCCAGACACTGTTTTAGCTTCTTAACAGCATTCCTATGGGCCTTAGAATAGATCATGATGTCATCTGCAAACATAATATGAGAAATAGCTATGTTAGATCTATGTTGATACTGGTATAATTTTGGTGAAGAGTGTCTCTATCAAGTATTCTAGAGAAATAATCCAATGAGATGATGAAGATTGTTGGAGATAGGGGGTCTCCTTGTTTGAGCCCTCTAGTTGCTTTGAAGGAGCCCCAAGCTTGGCCATTAAGAAGGATAGAATGTTCATTTGACTCAAGCCATCTTTTGATAAGGTTGCAAAATTGAGAAGTAAATCCTCTAGCAGTGAGCACTTCCATAATGAAATCCCAGTTAATTGTGTCATAAGCCTTTTGAATATCCAATTTGTAAATGACATTGCCCCCCTCTTCAACTTATCCGGATCAAGAAGGAGTTCTCGTGCCGGTAAGATGTTATCATTTATGGATCTTCCTTTAATGAAAGTCTGACTGGGTTGGGCTAATTAAACCATCCAGGTGGGGTTGGAGTCTTCCCACGATGATTTTATCGATGGTTTTCGTTGATCACGAAGTAAGACTAATTGGCTATAACGGTTCCAATTCCGAGGATTATTATTCTTAGGTATCAAAACAATGTTTGAAGCATCGAAATAGCTAGGGAGAGGGTAACCCCGGAAGAAGCTTTGGACAGACCTTAACCACATCTCCTTTAACAATATCCCGGGCTTTCGGTAGAAATCAACGAGTGTATCCATCAAGTCCTGCTGAGTTTTGGAGTCGTCCATTGAACTTAATGCCCCCATATTTCCCGCTCGGAGGGATGCCGATCAAATTTAAATTGGTAGTGAAATGGATATCATTCTGGAAGATAGAGCTATCAATTGGAGTTCGGTTCGTTCTTGTGAGTAAGAAGATCCTCAAAGTAATTGACTGCATCCCAGGCGATATCGCGAGGTTACTTAACATAACACCATCAGCAGACTTAATACTGAGAATGTTGTTGCATTTTCATCTATATCTGATGAAAGCTTGGTAGTATTTGGTATTCCTATCCCCTAGGTTGAGATGATTGACTGCAGCTTTCTATTTTAGATAAAGCTCCTGTCTTTCAGAAACTAAGAGGAGGTTTGCTTGAGCAGTAATCTGTTGATCATCACTAGTAATACTGACTTGGATAGATATATATATATATATATATATATATATATATATATAAATTTATATATAAATTTATATAATATTATTTTTTTATTTTAAATATTTTAGGTATGGTATATTATTTTAAATATAATTTAATTATAAAAATATTTAATAGTTTAAAATATTATATATATATATATATATAATATTTTTTTTAATAATTTAAGAATAGTATATTATCTATAAATAGAATTTAATTATAAAAAAATTTAATAGTTAAATAAATTATAAATAAATAAATATATGTGTATATATAAATATATATATTTATATATTTATATTTATGTAAAATTATTTTTTTATTTTAAATGTTTAAATATAGTATATTATTTATAAATAAAATTTAATTATAAAAATATTTAATTGTTGAATAAATTAAATATATATATATATATATATAATATTACTTTTTTATTTTAAATATTTTATGTATTGTATATTATTTTTAAATATAATTTAAATATAAGAAATTTGAATATTTCAAAAAATTATAAATATATATATATATATATATGTATGTATATATGTATAAATTTATATATTATTATTTTTTTAATTTTAAATATTTTTAAGTATTTTAAATTATTTATAAATATAATTTAATTTTAAAATATATTTAATAGTTAGAAAAATTAAAAATAAATATGTATATATATATATATATATATGTAATCATGCAGCAAAGACCTTATTATTGCACTCACTGTAGGATGTTTGGGCATAATAGAGACAGGTGCTTCAAACTTCATCCACCCCCCAGGAGAGCTCCGACCAATGTCGGGATTGATTTTACTCGGAAAAAGCTTTTGAGGTGGGAACTACTCAGTTAGTTCCTCATCTCCCCACAGAGATGCCCTCTCCACCTGAAGTGGGACCTCCTCCCACTCAAGTGCATATTCCTACTTATCTTAATCCCAATCCCTCCACCCCAAACCAATTTGATTTTACCTATCCAAAACCCCACCCCACCTGTCATTTTGTCTACCTCTCCCTCTCTAACCTTTCTTCCCCCTTCCCCCTCCAAACTAAGAGCTGTTTCTGATTCTATGGAGGAGGAATGGGAAATTTACTCCTCTAAGATGAAGAAGAAAAATAGATCTCAACTCCAGAAACTTGCTGAAACTTCCAATTTCAAGCCTAGAGAGTTTTCACCCCCACCCCCTCCCCTCACTAGAGGGAGAACTAGATCCAGCTCCCATAAATCACTTTCCCCTCCCCCTCGTCTAATCTCAAATGATAAACTTACTTTGCTGGAACATTAGAGGGGTGGCTTGTCCACACTCTCTAAGAAGACTAAAAAATCTTAATAAGAAACACACATCTTGGTGAATTGTGCTTTTGGAACCTATGGTTCATATAAACTCTGCTAAAATCCTTAAAAATTTCCCTGGTTTCACTTTCTATGCTAACATCAGTAATAAAATCTAGATCCTATGCAGAGCTGAGGTCAATTGGCCTATTCTCATTGATCACCACCAATTTACTCACCTCTCATTACACTTTGCTGGACACAAAATCTGTGCTACTTTTATTTATGCAGGATTTAGAAAATAAGATAGAATCAGTCTCTGGGATCACTTACACCTTATTAGCAGTTCTATTGATCTCCCTTGGCTGGTGGGGGGAGATTTCAATTGCATTGCCACTTCTGCTGAGAAATTGGGGGGTAGGACCCCCACCCTTAGCACTATGAACTTTTATAGTGACAATATCCAGACTGCAGGTTAGTTTGATCTTGGTTTTAAGGGCACACCTTTCACCTGGAGGAGAAGCAAGATTTGGGAAAGGTTGGACAGATTCTTGGTAAATGATGCTTGGCACTCCCAGTTTCTACATTCCTCTATCACCCACCTCCCCCTCCTTTGTTCTAACCATTGACCCCTCATCCTTTCTATTTCTGCTCCACCACAAACTTTCTGCTGTCCCCCCTTCAGATACCAAAATTTCTGGTCGACCCATCCAAACTTTGTTACTCTCATCCAATCACTATGGCAAGGGGAGACACACTCTGAGCCATGGATTAAGTTGGGGCTTCTGCATCTTAAAACTTGTAAAGCTCTCAATAAATGGGGGTGGAGAGAGTTTGGAAATGTTTTTCCGTAGTAAATGAAGCTGAAGAGGAGGTGAATAGATGGAGCAGCTGGCCTTGAGGGGGGAGGCCACTGACCTTCTTTTAGCTACTCAAACTAAACTTTCCAATTCTATTGACATTCAAGACATGTTCCTAAAACAGAAAGCTTCTATCAAAAGTTTTGCAGAGGGGGACAAAAATACAAAATTTTGTCATGCCTACATCAGATATAGAAGAAGCTGCAACATCATTCACAGGATAAAGGATGAGGATGGGGTTTGGCTGAAGAACAATTTGGAGATTGGAAGGAGTGCTATCAGGTATTTTCATAACCTGATATCCCAAACCTCAGTTGGTAGGGTTTAGATCACCCCCACCAGCTTACAGGACCATTTCCATTATATCAATTCATTATCCCACACTGAACCTCCCACTGAAGCTGAAATCTGGCAAGCCCACTGTAGCATTAATATCTCTAAATCGGCTGGACCTGATGGTTTCACTGCTGATTTCTACAAAAAAAGCCTGGATTGTTATTAAAGCTAAGGTTATTGTTGTAATTATAAATTTTTTCCATGGGAAGCATATGTCTTATTTCTTTAGCTCTTCCAATATTGTCCTTATTCCAAAGAACACTGAACTAAGTAGTTGGGACGAATTCAGACCCATCAGTCTTACCTTAGTTATAAGCAAGATAATTAGCAAAATCCTTGTCATAAGGATTCAGCCTCATTTAAATAAAATTATCAATCTGAATCAATCAGCATTCATTAAAGGCAAGTCCATTTCTGATAATGTGTTGTTAGACCAAGAATTGCTCCTGGACCTAAACAAGCAGTGTAGAGGGGGTAATCTAATCTACAAATTAGACATCAGGAAGGCTTATGATACTATCATCTAGGATTTCATTTTAGAGGTGCTGTCAGCTAGGGGTTTCAATGAAAGTTTTTGTAATTTGATTCAAAGATGGCTCAGCAATAATTCCCACTCCCTTCGATAAATGGTTCCAGTCTGGGGCATTTTTCTGCTACCAGAGGCCTTAAGCAGGGGGACCCCCTTTCCCCCACTCTCTTTATTCTTGTCATGGACCACTTCTCCTCAATGCTTAATCATTTGCAAAATAATCATCAGTAGGTTAGATATCATCACAGATCCAACATTCCTATTTCTCATCTAATATATGTAGATGATGTCATGATTTTCTCCAATGCTTCTAAAAGGGCTGTGACCTACATTTATAAGTTCCTCCAGATTTTTCAGGAACAGTCTGGCCTTAGTTTTAAAAAAGCTAAGTGTCAAATTTTATTCTCTAAGAAGGTGTCTCAGGACACTAAATAGTGGGCTCTCAATCACACTTGCTTTTCCAACACAACCTTACCTATCAAATATTTGGGGGTTTAGCTCAACATTGGAAGAACAAAGCAGACCCATTTGATGACACACATAACAAGATCTGCACTTATCTCTCTAACTGGACCGACATTTATTTATCATCTGGGGGAGACTTACCTTACTTAAAAGCATCCTTACTACCATCCCTAACTATCTTATGTAGATGACCACCATGAAAAAGAGCACCCAGTGCAATTAGAAAGGGCTTTTAACCACTTTCTGCGGGTTCGGTAAAAGGAAGCGAGATACCTTGGGCATCTCGCGAGAAAATGGCTAAGCCTGAATAGGTGGTGGTGCGGGTTTGAAAGGCTTAAACCAAATGATTCAAGTGAACCATTGCAAGCTATGGATCAATTTTAGAGCCCAGGACTCCCTCTGGGTTAATTTCCTGATGGGAAAGTATTATAAGCATACCCACCCCTCCTTGGTTACCCTTAAATTGGGGGACTCCAAAATTTGGAAAGCTGTGGTAAAAAACAGATAGGTGGCTGAACAGCTCTATATTTGGCATTTGGGTAAAGGCATCATTAATTTCTAGCTGGATCACTCGGTGCCCCAAGATCGGTTACAACCAAGCACCCCTATCAACAACCTTAACATTTTGGTAGCTGATTGTTGGGAGGGTGACAACAGGTCCACTTCCTTCTTTCATTCCATCCTGATGGCCTCATCTGTACAGAAGATCACCACTATTTTCATTTGATAGATCCAGAACAGACACTCCTAAATGGCCATCTATTTAAAACCAAAGTTCTTCCAAAGCTATCTACACTAAATTGTTTAATTGGGATGCAGTACCCTGGGGAGAGATTTTCTGGGGGAACTATCTTTCTCCTTCTATGGCTTTCTTCTGTTGGAGGACTTTCAACCACTTCCTACCCATTGATGATATCTTAAAACTAAAAGGGCTCAGAGGACCTCCTTGCTGCAGTTTATGCAATAAGGAGGAAGAATCCATTACTCATATATTCTTTGCTTGCAGTTTCTGCCAAAAGGTCTGGTCTGATCTTCTTCAGCAGACTCAACTCAACACATTAAATTTATAATGGGACAATCTAATCACTTGCTGGGCTGATTGGAACAATGCTGGTACTGCTGCTCTCCCCCTCCTCACTGCTTGGATCATTTGGATGGCCAGAAATAAGGCAATTTTTTAGAATGTGCTTATTAAGGACAAGACTGTGGCTGGTCACTGCATGTCCTACTTGTAGAAGCTTATTAAATTCAAGAACTTCCCAAACATTTGCATCATTATCTCCTCTCAAACCAGACATGACCCCCAATATCACCAAGGTATTTTGGTTTCCCCAAAGCATAATTGGGTCAAAGTGAACACGGATGGTAGTTATAAAGCCGGAAATGCTCGTCATGGGTGGCATTTTCAAAAACCGAGCAGTGGGTGTGTCTGTTGTTTTTTGAGCCCCCATAGTGGTAACGGATGCTTTAGATTCATAATTACAAGCGAGTTTTGGGCTATGAAGTTGGCAGTGAAGCTACATTGGACCTCCCTAATTGTGGAGGGAGATTCTCAAGAGATGTTTCAGATGATTGAAAACAACACTACTCTTAACTGGCATCATAATTACTGGACCAATAAGATTTAGTTACTTACAACCCAACTCACAGTCTGCTTTCAGTTCAACTTCAGAGAAGGAAATAAACCTGCTCACTAGCTTGCAAAAGTTGGTGCCCTCTCCTCCAGGTTGTCTTTATCTACACCCCCTTCCCAACTCAAACTTCTCATTGCTGCTGATCTCTTAGCTGCTCCCTATCTCAAACTGAACTATTGATGGTCGGTTTAGTTCGGTGGAATGTTTGTAGTTGTATCTTTCTTATGTTGTTTTTTGTTTTGTTTTTTTGGAGAATACTTTTGACATGTTATGTGTTCGGGGCCACTTCTCCATG
The DNA here is from genome assembly GCA_022702705.1 of Papilionanthe hookeriana x Papilionanthe teres. Taxonomy (NCBI): domain Eukaryota; kingdom Viridiplantae; phylum Streptophyta; class Magnoliopsida; order Asparagales; family Orchidaceae; genus Papilionanthe; species Papilionanthe hookeriana x Papilionanthe teres. The sequence continues at coordinate 67,941,293 of CM040432.1, read as the reverse complement.
ATTATGTACTAATGTTTCCTCTCTAACATGTAGGGGGCCTCTTGTAGCCCTTTCTTAATATATATATATATATATATATATATATATATATATATATATATTTATAATTTATTAAAAAATTAAATATTTATACGGATATACATTTATTTATGTATAATTTATTTAACTGCTAAATATTTAGATACTTAAATTATATTTATAAATTATATGCTATACTTATAATATATATAAAAATTTATATTACATTATTTTGTTTATTTTAAATATTTTAAGTATAGTATATTATAGGTATATATAAATCTATATATTCATATATATATATATATATATATATATATATATATATATATATATATATATATATATATTAAAATAAAAAATATATATTGCTATATATAAATATATATATAGTATTATTTTTTATTTTTAATATTTTAAGTATATTATATTATTTATAAATATAATTTAACTATAAAAAGTTTTAATAGCTAAATAATTTATAAATAAATAAATATATATGTGTATATATAAATATATATATTTATATATATAAATTTATATAATATTATTTTTTATATTAAATAATTTAAGAACAAGTATATTATTTATAAATATAATTTTGTTATAAAAATATTTAATAATTAAATAAATTATAAATATATATATATATCTATATAAATTTATTTAATATTATTTTTAATTTTAATATTTTAAGTGTAGTATATAATTTTAAAATATAATTTAATTAGAAAAATATTTAATAGTTAAATAAATTAAAATTATATTTAAAATTATTCTTTTATTTTAAATATAGGATATTATTTATAAATATAACTTATTTTTAAAAATTTTTAATAATTAATTGAATTATAAATAATTAAATATATATGTATATATATATATATATATATATATATATATATATATAATTTCATATAATATTATTTTTTATTTTAAATATTCTAAGTATAGTATGTTATTTATAAATATAATTTAATTATAAAAATATTTAATAGTTAAATAAATTATAAATAAATAAATAAATAAATAAATATATGTATATATAAATATAAATATATATTTGTATATTTATATATACATATATATGTATATATAAATTTCAATAATATTATTTTTTAATTTAAATATTTTAATTATAGTATATTATTTTTAAATATAATTTAATTATAAAAATATTTAATAGTTAACAAAATTATAAATATATATATATATATATATATATAATTATTCTTTTATATATATATAAAATTATTCTTTTATTTTAAATATAGGATATTATTTATAAATATAAATAATATATAGATATATCTATGTATGTACATGTATATATATATATATATATATATATATATATATATATATATATGTATGTACATGTATATATATATATATATGTATGTACATGTATATATATATACATGTACATACATATATATATATATTTATATATATATATATATATATGTATGTACATGTATATATATATATATATATATACATGTACATACATATATATATATATATATATATATATATATATATATATATATATATATAATCTAACTATAGTTTGGAGTCACATCCATAGAGAGGGAAATCAGCTAACTAATTGGCTTACTTCTAGAGCGGTTCTTCTAAGGACATTTTATGCTTTTCTTCTTTGGATCTTAATTCTTCTATTTTTAAGGAGTTTAGAATTTTATTGCATGGGGATCTGCTTTCCTTTCCTCATATCGGATGTACTAGATCTTCATGATTAATATATTTTTCTTTTTCTCGCTAAATATATATATATATATATATATATATATATATATATATATATATATATATGTACATACATATATATATATATATATATAAATTTACATAAAATTATTTTTTTATTTCAAATATTCTAAATATAGTAAATTATTTATAATTATAATTTAATTATAAAAATATTTAATAGTTAAATAAAATATAAATATATATATATAGGTATATATAAATATATATATATATATATATATATATATATATAATATTATTTTTATTTTAAATATTTTAAGTATAGTATATTATTTATAAATATAATTTAATTATAAAAATATTTAATAGTTAAAGTATAATTTTTTTGGGTCAACGGGGAGGTCATTGGGTCAAAAATTGATCATTTTGACCAAAGTTGACTTTTTGGTCAAAAGTTGACATATTTAGCCAATGTGTTGGTAATTGGATCAAGAAGTTGACCATTTTTACCGTAGATGACTTTTTTGGCCAAAAGATGACCTATTGGGTCAATGGGTTGGTCATTGGGTAAAAAATTATCCATTTTGACCAAAGTTGACTTTTTAGTCAAAAGTTGACCTATTGGGTCAATGGGTGGTCATTTGGTCAAAAATTGACTATTTTGACCAAAATTAGCTTTTTGGTCAAAAGTTGACCTATTAGGTCTATGGGTTTTTCATTAGATCAATGATTGATCATTTTGACTAAAGTTGACTATTTGGTCAGAGATTGACTTATTGGGTCAATAATTGGTCATTAATTCAAAAAAATTTTATTTTGATCGAAATTGACTTTTTGGTAATTTTTTTAAAATTAACCCATTGGACTAATAAGTCAACATTTGACTAATAAGTCAACATTTGACTAATAAGTCAATTTATATTTATATATTTATATCTAATTTTATATAATATTATTTTTTTATTTTAAATATTTTAAGTATATTATATTATTTTTAAATATAATTTAATTAAAAAATATTTAATAGTTAAAAAAAATATAAATAATTAAATAAATTGACAAATATATATATATATTATAAATAAATAAATAAATATACTTTTAAATGTCTTAAGTATAGTATATTATTTATAAAGATTTAATAATTAAATAAATTACAAATAAAAAAATATATATAAGTATAAATAAATAAATATGTTTATATATATATATATATATATAAATTTCTTTAATATTATTTTTTATTTTAAATATTTTAAGTATAGTATATTATTTATAAATTTAATTTAATTATAAAAATATTTAATAGTTAAATTAATTAGAAAATATATATATATATATATATATATATATATATATATATGTATGTATATATATAAATATATAGATTTATAAATATATATAAATTTATATAATATTAGTTTTTTTATTTTAATTATTTTAAGTATAATATATAATTTTTAAATATAATTTAATTATACAAATATTTAATAGTTAAAAAAATTATATATATATATATATTCAAATTTATATAATAGTATTTTTTTTACTTTAATTGTTTTAAGTATAGTATATTAATTATGAATATAATTTAATTATAAAAAATATTTAATAATTAAAAAAATTATAACTAAAATTATTGGGTCAAGGATTAACTTTGGTCAAAATGACCCAAAAAATTAACTTTGGTCAAAATGATCAATCCTTGACCAAAAGTTAATCCTTGACCCAATTATAACTAAAATTATTGAGTTGCTCATTGGGTCAAAAATTGACAATTTTGACCAAAGATGACTTTTTGGTCAAAAGTAGACCTATTGGGTCATTGGGTTAAAAATTGACCATTTTAACCAAAGTTGAATTTTTGGTCAAAAGTTAACTTATTTGGTAAATGAGTTGATAATTGGGTCAAGAATTAATCATTTTGACCGAAGATGACTTTTTGGTCAAAAAGCTGATTTATTGGGTCAGTGGGTTGGTCATTGTGTCGAAAATTAACCATTTTGACCAAAGTTGACTTTTTGTTCAAAAGTTGACCTACTGGGTCAAACGATGGTCATTAGGTCAAAAAATGACTATTTTGACCAAAATTGACTTTTTGGTCAAAATTTGACCTATTTGGTTAATGAGTTTGTCATTGGGTCAAGGATTAACCATTTTGACCAAAGTTGACTTTTTTGTCACAGATTGACTTTTGGGTCAATAATTGGTCATTAATTCAAAATTAAACTATTTTAACCAAAATTGATTTTTTGGTCAAAAGTTGACCTATTGTGCCAATGGTTTGGGAAATAGGTCAGTGATTGATCATTTATATTTAATAGTTAAGTAAATTATAAATAATATATATATAAATATATATATAAATATATATATATATATATAATAATTATTTTTTTAAATGTTTTAAGTATAGTATATTATTTATAAATATAATTTAATTATAAAAATATTTAATAATTAAATAAATTCTAATTAAATATATATATATATATAGCTATATATAAATATATATTTATAAATATATATATATATATATAAATATATATAAATATATATATATATATATATATATATATATATATAAATTTATATTATATTATTTTTTTATTTTAAATGGTTTAAGTATAGTATATTATTTATATATATAATTTAATAACAAAAATATTTAATAATTAAAAAAATTATAAATAAAATAATAAATATAGTAGGTACATAAATATATATTTATATATATAAAAAAATTTATTTAACATTATTTTTTTATTTTAAATATTTGAAGTATAGTATATTATTTATAAATATAATTTAATTATAAAAATATTTAATAATTTAAAAAATTTTAAATAAAAAATATATATATAGGTACATAAATATATATTTAAATATATAATATAATTTATTTAATATTATTTTTTTTATTTTAAATATTTTAAGTATAATATATTATTAATAAATATAATTTAATTATAAAAAAATTTAATAATTAAAAAATAATAAAAAAATAAATAGATATATATAGTTATATATAAATATATATTTATATATATGTATGAATATAAATTTATTTAAAATTATTTTTTATTTAAAATATTTTAGTATAGTATATTGTTTTTAAATATAATTTAATTAGAAAAATAGTTAATAGTTAACAAAATTATAAATAACTAATTAAATATATATATATATATATATATATATATATGTATATATATATATATAATATTATTATTTTATTTTTAATATTTTAAGTTTAGTATATTATTTTTATATATAATTTAATTATAAAAATATTTAATAGTTTAAAAAATTATAAATAAATACGTATACATACCTAAATATATTAATTTTTTATTTGAATATTTTACATATATAATATTATTTTTTAATTTAAATAATTTACAAATATAATATTATTTTTTAATTTAAATATTTTAACTAAAGTATATTATTTATAAATTTAAATTAATTTAAAAAAGATTCAATAATTAAATAAATTATAAATATATATATATATATATATATATATATATATATATATATGTATGTATGTATGTATATATATATTTTTAATATTTTTTTTTATTTTAAAAATTTTAAGTATAGTGTATTATTTATAAATATAATTTAATTATAAAAATATTTAATAGTAAATAAAAATATATATATATATATATATATATATATATATATAATATTATTTTTTTATTTTAAATGTTTTAAGTATAGTATATTATTTATAAATTTAATTTTTTTAAAAAAATATTTAATAATTAAATAAATTTTGAATAAAAAAATATTTATAGTTATATATTAATATTATTTTTTTATTTTGAATATTTTAATTATAGTATATTATTTATAAATATAAGTTAATTATAAGAATATATAATAATTAAATAATTCATAAATAAAAATATATATAGGTATATAAATATATATATATTTATATAAATATTTATTTAATATTATTTTTTTATTTTAAATATTTTAAGTATAGTTTATTATTTAAAAATTTAATTTAATCATAAAAAGATTTAATAATTAAATAAATTATAAATAAATAAATTTATATTTGTATATATAAATATATATAACATTATTTTTTTATTTTAAATATTTTAAGTATTTATATTATTTATAAATACAATTTAACTATAAAAATATTTAATAATTAAGAAAATTATAAAAAAATCTTATATGTAAAGGTACATAAATATAAGTTTATATATATTAAAAATTTTATTTAATATTTTTTATTTATTTTGAATATTTTAAGTATACAATTATGATTATAAATATAATTTAATTATAAAAATTTTTAATAATTAAAAAAATTATATTAATACATATATATATATATATATATACATATAAAAAAGTTTATTTAGCATTATTTTTTTATTTTAAATCTTTTAAGTATAATATATTATTAACTTATATAATTTAATTATAAAATTATTTAATAGTGAAAAAAATGATATATATATATATATATATATATATTTAAATTTATATAATATTATTATTTTATTTTAAATATTTTAATCATAGTATATTATTTTCAAATATAATTTAATTATAAAAATATTTAATAGTAAATTAAATTAAAAAAAATAAATTTATATACGTATATATATATATATATATATATATATAATATTATTTTTTTATTTTAAATGTTTTAAGTATATTATATTATTTATAAATATAATTTAATTATAAAAATATTTAATAATTAAATAAATTATAAATAATAATATTGGGTCAATGGGTTTGTCATTGAGTCAAAGAATGACCATTTTGACCAAAGTTCACTTTTTGGTCAGAGATTAACTTATTGGGTCAATAATTGGTCATTAATTCAAAAATTGACTATTTTGACCAAAATTAGCTTTTTGGTCAAAAGTTGACCTGTTAGGTCAATGTGTTTGTCATTAGATCAAGGATTGACCATTTTGACCAAAGTTAACTTTTTGGTCAGAGATTGAGTTATTGGGTCATTAATTCAAAAATTATTTATTTTGACCAAATTTAACTTTTTAGTCAAATGTTGACCTATTAGGTCAATGGGTTGGTCATTAGGTCAAGGATTGACCATTGTGACCAAAGTTGACTTTTTGGTCAAAAGATAACCTATTGGGTGAATGAGTTGGGCATTAGGTCAAAAATTAACCATCTTAACCAAATTTAACTTTTTCGTCAAAGATTGGTTTACACAGTCAAAAATTGGTCATTAAGTCAAAAAATGACTATTTTAATCAAAATTGACTTTTGGGTCAAAAGTTGACATACTGGGTCAATGAGTTGGTTATTGGGTTAAGGATTGACAATTTTAAACAAAGTTATCTTTTGTGTCAAAATTTGACCTATTTAGGTCAATGAGGCAGTCAGTAGGTCAAAAATTGACAATTTTGAGCAAAATTGACTTTTTGGTCAAAAGTTGACCTATTGGGTAAATAGGTTGGTTATTGGGTCAAGGATTAACCATTTTGGCCAAAGTTGACTTTTTAGTTAAAAGTTAACAAATTGGGTCAATTGGTTGGTCATTGGATGAAGGATTTAACTTTTTCACCAAAGTTGACATTTAGGTCATTGTGTAAGAAATTGACCATTTTGACCAATTTGACTTTTGGTCAAAAGTTGACCTTTTGGGTCCATGAGGTGGTCATTAGGTCAAAAATTGTCAATTTTGACAAAAATTGACTTTTTTTGTTCAAAAGTTGACCTAATGGATCAATAATTGGTAATTATGTCAAAAATTTACTATTTTGACCGAAATTGACTTTTTAGTCAAAAGTCGATCTATTAGGTCAGTGGGTTGGTTATGGGGTCAAGGATTAACAATTATGACCGAAGTTGACTTTTTGGTCAAAGATTTACTTATTGGGTTAATAATTTGTCATTAGGTAAAAAATTGTCTATTTTGACCAAAAGTTGACTTTTTGGTCAAAATATGAAAAATTTAGCCAGTGGGTTGGTCATTGGGTCAAAAATTGACAAGTTTGACCAAAGATAACTTTTTTGTCAAAAATTGACCTATTTGGTTAATGGGGGGTCATTAGGTTAAAATTTGACTATTTTGACTAAAATTGACGTTTTAGTCGAAGGTTAACATATTGGGTCAAGGTTTGACCATTTTGACAAAAGTTGACTTTTTGGTCAAAAGTTAACCTATTAGGTCAATGGGTTGGTCATTGGGTCAAGGATTGATAATTATGACCAAAGTTGACTTTTTGGTCAAAGATTTACCTATTGGGTCAATAATTGGTCATTAAATAAAAAATTATCTATCTTGACCTAAAAAGTTGACTTTTCGGTCAAAATTTAACCAATTTAGTCAATGGGTTAATCATTGGGTCAAAAATTAACCATTTTGACCAAAGTTAACTTTTTGGTCAAAGTTGACCTATTTGGTCAATGGGTGGTCATTAGGTCAAAAATTGACTATTTTGACGAAAATTTACTTTTTGGTCAAAATTTAACTTATTAGGCAATGGGTTTGTCATTGGTTTAATCATTGACCATTTTGTCCAAAGTTGACCTTTTGGTCAGAGATTGACTTATTGGGTCAATAATTGGTCATTAATTCAAAAAATTGACTATCTTGGTCATTAGGTCAAAAATTAATTATTTTGATCAAAATTAAATTTTTTGTCAAAAGTTGAGCCATTAGGTCAACGGGGAGGTCATTATGTCAGAAGTTGACCATTTTGACTAAAATTAACTTTTTTGGTCATAAGTTGACATATTTGGTCAAAAGTTGACTTAATGGTCAAATGTTGACTTATCATTTGACCAAAGTTGACTTTTTAGTCAAAGTTGACTTATTGGGTCAATTAGTGGTCATTCAGTTAAAAATAAACTATTTTGACCAAAATTGACTATTTGGTCAAAAGTTGACCTACTGGGTCTATGGGTTTGTCATTTGGTTAAAGATTGTATATTTTGACCAAATTGAATTTTTGGTCAGAGATTAACTTATTGAGTGAATAATTGGTCATTAGATCTAAAATTAACTATTTTGACTAAAATTTACTTTTTGGTCAAAAACCGATGTATTGGGTCAATGGATTGGTCTTTGGGTCAATGGGGTGGTCATTGGGTCAGAAATTGACCATTTTGACCAAAGATTACATTTTAGTCAAAAGTTGACCTATTTTGACCAAAATTGAATTTTTGGTCAAAAATTAACATATTGGGTCAACGGGGTGGTCATTGGGTCAGATATTGACTATTTTGACCAAAGTTGACTTTTGGTTAAAAGTTGACCTCTTTGGTCAATGAGTTGGTAATTGGGTCAAGAATTGACCATTTTGATCAAAGATGGCTTTTTGGTCAAAAGTAGACCTATTGGGTCAATGGGTTGGTCATTGGGTTAAAAATTGACCATTTTAATCAAAGTTGACTTTTTGGTCAAAAGTTGACCGATTTGGTTAATGAATTGGTATATTTATGTATACAAGCATAAATATATATTTTAATTCATGTATATATATATATATATACATACATACATAAATTTACATATTTATAATATTATTTTTTTAATTTAAATATTTTTATTAAACTATATTATTTATAAATAAAATTTAACTATAAAAATATTTAATAATTAAATAAATTATACTTATATATATATATATATATATATATATATATATATATATATATATATATATTTAATGTTATTTTTTGGTTTTAACTATTTTAAGTATAGTATATTATTTATAAATATAATTTAATTATAAGAATATTTAAAAGTTAAATAAATTATAAATAAATAAATATATATGCGTACATATAAATAATATATATATATATATATAATATAATATATATAAATTTATATAAAATTATTTTTTTATTTTAAATATTATAAGTATAGTATATTATTTATAAATATAATTTAATTATAAAAATATTTAATAGTTTAAAAAATAATAAATAAATAAATAATATAATATTATTTTTTCATTTTAAAAATTTTAAGTATAGTATATTATTTGTAAATATTATTTAATCGTAAAAATATTTAATAATTAAATTAATTATAAATATATATATATATATATATATATATATATATATATATATATATATATATATATATATATATATATATATATATATATATAGATATATATATATACTTACATATGTAAAATATTATTTCGTTATTTTAATTGTTTTAAGTATAGTATATTATTTATAAATATAATTTAATTTAAAAAGTTATTAATAATTAAATAAATTATAAATAAATATATATATATAGTAATGTATAAATATATAAATAAATAAATAAATATATATATATATATATAAATTTATATAATATTATTTTTTTAAAAATTTTTAAAGTATAGTATAATATTTATAAATATAATTTAATTATAAAAATATATTATAATTAAATAAATTATAAATAAAAATATATATATATAGGTGTATATAAATATATATATATATATATATTTGATATTATTTTTTTATTTTAAATATTTTAAGTATAGTATATTATTTAAAAATATAATTTAATCATAAAAATATTCAATAGTTAAATAAATTATAAATTAATAAATTTATATCTATATATATATATATATATAATATTATTTTTTTATTTTAAATATTTAAAGTATAGTATACTATTTATAAATATAATTTAATTACAAAAATATTTAATAATTATGAAAATTATAAATAAATATATAAATATATATAGAGGTATATTAATATATATTTATATATAAAAAAAAATTTATTTAATATTATTTTTTTATTTTAAATACTTTAACTACAGTATATTATTTAAAAATATAATTTAATTATAAAAATATTTAATAATAAATAAAATGGATAAATAAAAATATATATAAAGAGGCACATAAATATATATTTATATATATAAAATATTTATTTAGCATTATTTTTTATTTTAAATACTTTTATAATATATTATTAATAAATATAATTTAGTTATAAAATTATTTAATAGTTAAAAAATGATAAAATTTTCGACCTAATGACCACGTCATTGACCCAAAAGGTCAACTTCTGATCAAAAGTCAAGTTTCGTCAAAATGGTCAATTTTTGACACAATGACCTAAATGTCAACTTTGGTGAAAATGTTCAATCCTTCATCCAAAGATCAACCAATTTACCCAATTTGTTAACTTTTTACTATAAAGTCAACTTTGGCCAAAAAGGTTAATCCTTGACTCAATGACCAACCTATTGACCCAATAGGTCAACTTTTGACCAAAAAGTCCATTTTGCTCAAAATTGTCAATTTTTGACCTACTGACCGCCTCATTGACCTAAATAGATCAAATTTTGACCAAAGGACAACTTTGGTCAAAATAGTCAATCCTTAACCCAATGACCAACTCATTGACCCAATAGGTCAGCTTTTGATTAAAGAGTCAATTTTGATTAAAATAGTCAATTTTTGACTTAATGACCAATTTTTTACCTAGTAAACCAATCTTTAACCGAAAAGTCAACTTTGGTCAAGATAGTTAATCTTTGACCTAATGCTCAACCCATTGGCTCAATATGTCATCTTTTGACCAAAAATTCAACTTTGGTCAAAATGGTTAATCCTCGACCCAATGACCAACCCATTGGCCTAATAGGTCAACATTTGACTAAAAAGTCAATTTTGGCCATAATAAACAATTTTTGAATTAATGACCCAAAGTCAATCTCTGACCAAAAAGTTAACTTTGGTCAAAATGGTCAATCCTTGATCCAATGACAAACCCATTGACCCAATTGGTCAACTTTTGACCAAAAAGCCAATTTTGGTTAAAATAGTCATTTTTTTAATTAATGACCAATTATTGACCCAATATGTTAATCTCTAACCAAAAAGTGAACTTTGGTCAAAATGGTCAATCATTGACCCAAAATTTTTATTTATAATTTATTTAATTATTAAATATTTTTTAATTAAATTATATTTATAAATAATATACAATACTTAAAACATTTAAAATAAAAAAAATACTTATTATATATATATATATAAATATATATATATATATATATATATATATATATATATGTTTATTTATTTTTATATACATATATTTACATTTTATTTATAATTTATTTAACTATTAAATATTTTTATATTGAAATTATATTTATAAATAATATACTATACTTAAAATATTTAAAATAAAAAATAATATTATATAAATTTATATATATATACATACCATTTTGACCAAAGTTGACATTTTGGTCAAAAGTTGACCATTGGGTTAATGGGTGGTCATTAGGTCAAAAATTAACTATTTTCCTGTTGGGTCAATGTGTTTGTTATTAGGTGAAGCATTGTTATTTTGACAAAAATTAATTTTTTGGTCGAAATTGACTTATTTGGTCATTAATTGGTCATTAGGTCGAAAATCGATTATTTTGACCAAGATTGAATTTTGGGCAAAAGTTAACCCATGGGTCAACGGGGAGGTCATTGGGTCAGAAATTGACCATTTTGACCAAAGTTGACTTTTTGGTCAAAAGAAGACATATTTGGCCAATATGTTGGTAATTGGATCAAGAAGTTGACCGTTTTTACCAAAGATGACTTCATTGGTCAAAAGATGACCTATTGGGTCAATGGGATGGTCATTGGGTCAAAAATTGTTCATTTTGACCAAAGTTGACTCTTTGGTCAAATGTTGACCTATGTGTCAATGGGTGGTTATTTGGTCAAAAATTGACTATTTTGACCAAAATTGGCTTTTTGGTCAAAATTTGACCTATTGGGTCTATGGGTTTGTCATTGGATCAAGGATTGCCCATTTTGAGAAAAGTTAACTATTTGGTCAGAGATTGACTTATTGGGTCAATAATTGGTCATTAATTCAAAAAATTTTTTTTTGACCAAAATTGACTTTTTGGTCAAATGTTGACTATTAGGCGATGGGTTGGTCATTGGGTTAAGGATTGATCATTTTGACCAAAGTTGATTTTTTGGTCAAAAGATGTCCTATTGGGTCATTGGGTTGGGCATTAGATCAAAGATTAACCATCCTGACCAAAGTTGACTTTTTGGATCGAGATTGGTTTACTGGGTAAAAAATTAGTCATTAGGTCAAAAATTGACTATTTTAATCAAAATTGACTTTTTGGTCAAAGTTGACATATTGGGTCAAGGGGTTGGTCATTGGGTTAAGGATTGACAATTTTGAACAAAGTTGTCTTTTGGTCAAAATTTGACCTATTTAGGTCAATGAGGTGGTCAGTAGATCAAAAATTGACAATTTTGAGCAAAATTTACTTTTTGGTCAAAATTTGATATATTGGGTCAATAGGTTGGTCATTGTTGACCTCATTTTTGATGAGGTCTTCTCTTCTTCTTTTTAGTACTTAGGATCTAGCCTTAGGCTTTTCCTTTGACTAATCTTAGAGGATTAGAATTGGGACCCACCACTTAGAAATTCAAACCACTTCTTAACTCCCTGCAAACTCCACAAACTTGACTGTAGACCCCTAATCACCTAGAGGGTTGAAATCAAATGTGGAAGTTTAAAGGATGAGTTCCTATGGGACTCTTTGGCCTTAGACTACCTACAGGTGGCACTGGTGCGGTGAAGGGCTAACTTACACACACACTACACTTATACACCACACTTTCACACACCTCCTAAAAATAAACCCATACCTAACTTGACCTCCTGACTCATAAAGGTGATTCACATGGATGGTCCTTAACTCCTAAGCCCTTGGCTAAGAGGGTTAGGAACAACATAGTGGATGCCTCAAATGAGTCCCTTCATGGCTCATGTGGTCTTGATATGGCTTCATGGCTCAACCAAAATAATTTTATTCCACTTACATTTACCCAATCTTCAATTTTCCAAATTTTCAATTTCTGACCCCCGGGACCCAATACCCGACTAACCTACCCAAAGCCCTTGAAACTACCCAAAATTTGCAAAATCACCTAAATTACCCAAAGTTCCTCAAAACCAATCCCAAACATTCCCACATTACTCAAATTGATCAACCATACCCAAAAATGCCAAAAATTCCAAAAATACCTCCCAATACCCTCCAAATACCCAAAATACCCCTCTTGACCCAAAAATCCAAAAATTCAGAAAATTCCCAAAAAATTCCAGAAAATCCCAAATATTCCAAATTTCATTTTGTTCAACTACACCATGGGCCAAGTTTGTCAATTTACCCCACTTTGGTCAAAACTCCCAATTTGACACATTTTAACCCTAAGTGAACCCAATGTCAAACCAAACCTACCCAATTGACCCAAATCCTGGTCCAATTCAATTATAAACTTCAATTTATCATTCACAACACCAATCTATACTAAATCCAAGTCCAATTTGATTGACATTTGGGTCCAATTTCATTTTTGGCCTTAAAGCCCAATTTGGACCCATGACCCAAACCTAACCCAATACAACTCCAATTAACCCCAAATCTTTTCTAAACCTTCCTTAACATCCCTACAAACAAAAAATTAACATGATTTACCCAAAATTTAGACCCAAACCCCACTCAAATTCAACCCAAAGCCAAAAAGCCCAATTTTGACCTAAACCCAAACCTAACCCAAATAAGCCCAAACCCCAAAATCAAAACCCAACCAAAGCCAAAACCTCTTTGAAACACTCCCATAAACATTTCCCAACATTTATTTTACATCAATTTCAACCCTAGCCTAACATTGGCCCAAGTTAGCCCAATGTCACCTACATTGGCCCATTTACCAAAGAGGCCCAAATCCAACCCAATTCAAACCCAAACCACTCCAAACTCATTTTAAATCACTCATGACATATCCCTAAACCAAACCCAACAATTATTTGGCCCAAACTTCTACAAAATTCCCATCAATGAATTCATTCTTAAACTTAAAAGCCCACTTACATGAAACCTTCCTAAAGCCCATCTCCACCTAAATCCAAAGGGCCAAAATCAATCCAAAACCCATATGACAATTGCTCTACACCATATTTTCAATTAAATCAATCCCTAAGTTTCAAAACTCATCATGAAGCCATTCCAAATAAAGCCCCATACAAATTCCCATCAAAATACCAAAATTTTCTTAAACCCTTTTTCATGAAATTGACTTAACGTTTCCCAAGCCAAAGATGAGCCATGAAGCCATGCATGAGCCACATGGAAGCCATGAGAGCCTCTTTACATGTCACCATGCCATTTTGGGCAAAAGGAGGAGACTCTTTCCTTAACCTTCTAAAGTCATTAGCCTTAACCATGATTCCCTTTAACCCAAATTTAATCCAAATATATTTGGATAAGGACTTCTCCATGTCAAACCAGATGATTCCTTTGACTCCTCACAGCACCCAAAGCCACCTTGAAGGGTGAACCAAGCCCAAAGGGTGGACTTGACCAAATCAAGCCAAAATTGGCCCTCTCCCATTCCATTTTAAATCAAGCTTTTGACACATGGCATTTGCCGATTGCCTACACTAAACCCCAGCCCCGACCTCCACGACCTTGAGGGTGACCCGACCCCGGCCGGCCGACCACCACAGCCGCCGGAAACCACCAGGCCGAGAGATCACATGTGAGCCCAAACTTGGAATTCTCACTTGCTGAGCTGCCCCATCCCCAGTGGCCATTGCAGTTGTTCTTCCCTTGACCTAAGCAGCTGATCCCAACCCTTGGCCATCCCTGTGAGGCTCTCCAGCCACCTCTATTTAAACCCGACCCCCTCATGGCCATGGAGGAGAGTTGCATAAACCTTACCGAAACTCTGCCAAAATTGTTCCAAGCCCTACTCCATACTTAGAGCAGTTGATCCACAGTGTCAATTTGCCCTAATCCCCACCAACGAACCCAATTTCTCAACCGAAATTTCACCCAAAACCATGACACTTTGCCACAGTGAGCCAATCTTCAAATTGCACTGGCCCTACACATTCACTAGACCAAGAGGAGAAGTTTCCACCGAAAGCCCCATCTCCAGAGCCACCCAGTTGTTCCGACCTCCAAGCTTTGTGATCGACCGTGGTCATTTTCATAGCTAGGAAATTCACCAGACCAGGAGACTTCATCTGGAGCTTGCCGGGACGCAATCGAAGGTGACACAACCCTCGGATTGAAGCCGCACTTCTCCGAGCAAAGGTATGAGCTAATTTTTTATCCCGAGCTTCTGGAGATTCTCCATTTTAAATGATTTAATTTCAATACATGATCACCGTATAGATGTATTCGTCTCTTCAAGACGAATTCATAGAGCATAAGAACACGAAAATCCGTTGAGAAATGAGTGAGTTCTTAGGGTTTTAGTGTGGACGGCTCTCGGGTGAGAACGGCTGGGGAAGATGAACGGATGCCGCTCATTCCATACATGCGCGGATGGACGGCTCAGATCGGGTCGGATCAGGAGATGATACGCGGAAGGAGGGACCCGTGCTGCTGACTCAAATGGCGGCATCGAATGGTAGCGTGACACGCGGCATTTCGGAGCTGCCGAGGATTGCGTGGGGCCGCGTGGATAAATAGAAAAATAGGATTTTTCTGATTTATTTAATTCCCTAAACTTCAAAAATGCATAACTTTGTGTAGGAAAATCAGATAAATAAAATAAAAATACCCTCTTGCTCAGTGAATAGAGAAGAATAATGTGGAAAAGAAATCATTTAATTTCATCAAGTATTTTATTTTTGATGATTTATTTACTCTCTGCATTGTTTTAATTCTCCATGCATATAGGAAATTCACCATGGCATGTGACCATAGGGCTTTTGAAGCCTCTGAATTTGGGAACATTCCCTGAATTTTACAAAGTCAGAGGCCATCCCTATGAGAAGTTATTGATTTTTCAAATTCATGTTGCTGTTTTGAGTATTTTAATTCCAATAATTAGCATGTTGTGAAATAAATTCTAGGAAAATTTGAGGATGTTTCTTATGACCAGAGGAACCTAGGAAAATAGGTTTTGAATTAATCCACTTGGAATAACCCTAATTGGCTTAAATACCCAAAATAGGTTCCTAATTAATTAGAGCTAATCATACATCGAATTGACTTGAAATCAATTCTCCACTGACCTTTAGGATCAGAAGAATCCATCATAAAAATTTGAAGTCAAATGGACTTGATTAGCCCTACTAAATGGGTTGATTAAGCCATTTAGCCAATTTAAACTTTAAAAATTCATAACTTTCAAAATACTTTTCAAAAATTCACCAAATTGGTTTTGGAGCCTCTCTGATATCAGGGAATTTAAGAAAAATAAAATTGTAATTTTCTAAAAAAGTTGATTTTTTTGTATTATTTTAATATTTTAATAATTAAGAAATAATAAAAATCACAAAAATAATAAAATTCACCAAAATGTTATATTTTGAATTTTAATCACTTAGGAATAAACCCCATATTTTTCTTGGGTCTATTTGATGAGATATTAAATTTTAAAGCCTTAAGGTAACTTTAAAATTAAAAAAAATGTATTTTTTAGCATTTCCACTAAATTAATTCTAATAAATCAAAGAAAAATCAGAAAATTGTAAAAATTGATTCTCTGATTTCCTTTATATCAAAGAGATTTTTAAAAAATATAAAATTCATTTTTCAACCTTTATTTTATTTTTAAATTAATTAATACTCCAAAACTCAAAATAATTATAATAAAAATAATATAATTCAAAAAATCACCAAAATTGGCCCAAGTGGTCCTCTAGTCATTAGGAATGTCCCATAATTTTCTTAAGGATAGAAACTCTCCCTTGGTCATATTATTAAATTTTCCTTGGAAATCCCTATTTTCCACCAAAAATAATTACATAAATAAATTAAATATAGAAAAATCACATTTTCTCCTCTCATGTCTTTATTGGCATATGAGTAAAGTCACATAAAAATTTCAAGTTCATTTAAGCTCAATTTAGTGAGTTATGAAAATATTAAGCTTGAAGGGCAAAATGGTAATTAAAATTTTAACCCTTAATTAAAATTTTAGGCTTAATAAAATTAAAAAGTAAAACATTTGATCTTAATCTGATTTGGATGATTGAAATTTAAGGGATAGAAACCTATTAAACAATTTAAGAATAATTAAAATGAACTTTAATTAAATAATTGATTAAATTTGGAAGAATAATAAAATTGGATTTATTAAAATAGGGATATTATTAGGAAGAGATTTGTTCTTTAATCTAAGGATCCCTAAATTAATCATCTCAATAATATTTAATTCCCAATTAAAATGATAATTCAAATTTAAGATTTAAAATGTTAAAAGACTTAACCATTAAATTAAATTAAAGTTAAATTATTAAACTCTTTTAAATTTTCAATTAAGATTAAAAATAAAATAAAATTAAAATTTAAATTAAATTAAATTAAAACATATTAAATTAAATCAAATTAATTTAAATCAAATTAAATTAAAATTAAATTAAAATAAAATTAAATAAAATTAAATTAAATTAAAATTAAAAATAAAATTAAATTAAAATTTAAATTAATTTAAATTAAATTAAATTAAATCAAATTAAATTAAATTAAAGGAAATTAAATCAAATTAAATTAAATTAAAGGAAATTAAATCAAATTAAATTAAATTAAAATTAAAATTAAACCAAATTAAATTAAATTAAATTAAAGTTAAATTAAATTAAAAATAACATCACCTAAGACTTAAAGAAATTCAAAAATAAATATAAAGCAACTTGAACACTATTCCAAATTTAAATCCGATAACTGAAATTAAACTAAATCACAAACCATTTGAACACCAATTTGTCCTCGAAAGCTTTTGATTGTCATAACTCCTAAACAAAATGTTAAATGAAGTGTTACTTAGAGGATATTCAAATGTCCTAAGTTCACTGAGCAAGATAACAACAAAACTTGAATTCTCGGACAATTAATTCATTTGTATAATTAAATTAATTTGGACTTAAAACAATTCTAGCAATATTGAAAAGATGTTTAAGATTCTTCTTAAGCACTTCCTCAATATGATAGGATGTTTATAAGAACAATTGAATTTAATTGTTCTTTGATGAAGAAAATCGTCTTCAAACCAAAACACAAGAACCTAGACGTCTGAGGAAATGACTAGCTATAGGATTAGGAATTTGGTAGAAAACCATAACCCTTCCCTTAGCTTTAATTAGGAACTTGCTTAAATATTCTAAATTGTGTTTAAGTGCAGCCTGGGATGACGGGAAGACCCTCCAGGTACGCTTTTTATTTTATTGCAATTTACTTTCTTGCAATCTACCTTATTGCAATTTATTTAATCGCATCGCACTTACTTTTCTTGCATGATAAACAACTGTTGCATGAAAACCCACACCTTTAGGATAGTCCCTAAAACTAAAACCAAAACTAAATTAAAAGTCATTGCAAGATAAAATTCACCGCCACAACATTTCAAAATATAAAATAACTCAAAATTTAATCACAAACGGAACACAAAACTACAATTACAACTAAGTTAAAACGTCTTGTTGGATGATCGGGAATACCTCGGATGATGTAACCTACGTGTTGCTAACAGGATTTCCCACGGTCTAAATGAAAGTGTCGAACTCATTTAATTGAGTTTAGCAAATTCATCTGGACTAAGTGAATCCGATAAAAATAACGATGCCGGAAGGATGGAACCGTGGGATCTTAACTGGTGTTGTTATAAACAAGTTTAAGATTTGTTTTAATTAAAACATAAAAAACACTTGGAAATTCAGATTTTCTCTAAATCAAAATACTTTTCTCATCTCCTGATTTATGACTTCTAAAACTAAACCTCTGCAACAACAAGGAGCTCGGAGCATGGTGGGCAGCACGGCCATCGTCATCAGCAAAACCTGAGTCTACTTCACCAAAACTTTCTTAGAATTAAATAACTAAGCCATAGGACCTCGAGGTAGTTTGCCTAATGTAACATAAATCCTCAACATTTTGTTAGGCATTTGCATGATCATGTCATGTAAATTAAGCCCTAACCGGTCTTAGGATTCCGAGGTAGTCGTCCGATACGACATAAACCTTCACATCTTCGAGGCTATTTGTAAGATTGTCTCATACGAATATAAGTCCAAATTAATTAAAATTGGCAAGATCAAAACATTAAATAAACATTAGGACTTTCCTAAATTCAAGCCAAACAATAGGATAGTCGGGAAATTACCGAAGTTCGCTTCGAATCTGTAATTTCTCCTACCTTTCTTCCTTTGAATTCTCAAAATAAAATATTCCAAACTTGATCCATTCCCTATTGAAATTCCAAAATTCAATCCTTTGAAAACTTAAACTTTGAAATTCTTGAGAGCGAACTATCGATTATTATCGAGAGTTTTCTTAGGTGATTCCCGTCACTTAAGATGTAATTAACTATAGTGGGCTTGCCCTTATAGAGAATTTTAAGAACCTGAGTAATATAAACCATGTTTAATGCTTTCATATTAAGCGGGGAACTTGTCGGCTTATAAAATTGGTTCGCGGACCAAACGGATGTCACAAATCTTCTAGTTTATTTAATCGAGCCCGTCACCGAAACGAAGTGTGTCTATTCTTCGAGATAGATACACAGTTTGTGATGCGGTGCTCGTTTATATAAACTATTCGGGATGTGAGATCAGTTTGATTTCACATCTTAAAATTTTTAAATTTAAAATTATTTTCAAAATCAAATACTACTTTTCAAAGTATTTATTTAGATTAAATTAAAAATTTGCTGACAATTTCTGTTAGGCGACCCCCTTTTTCAAAATAAAACACCCAACCTAAAAATAATGCCGACAGTCATTGGGTCGAGGATTAACTATTTTGGCCAAAGTTGGCTTTTTAGTCAAAAGTTAACAAATTGGATCAATGGGTTGGTCATTGGATGAAGGATTGACCATTTTCACCAAAGTTGACATTAAAGGTCATTATGTCAGAAATTGACCATTTTGACCCAATTTGAATTTTTGGTCAAAAGTTGATGTTTTGGGTCAATGAGGTGATCATTAGGTCAAAAATTGCTAATTTTAACCAAAATTAGCTTTTTTGTTCAAAAGTTGACCTATTGGGTCAATAATTGGCAATTATGTAAAAAATTTACTATTTTGACCAAAATTGAATTTTTGGACAAAATTCGATCTATTGGGTCGGTGGGTTGGTTATTGGGTCAAGGATTTACCATTTTGACCAAATTTATCTTTTTGTTTAAAGGTTGACATGTTGGGTCAATGGGATTGTCATTGGGTCAAGTTTTGACAATTATGACCAAAGCTGACTTTTTGGTCAGAGATTTACTTATTGGGTCAATAATTGGTCATTAGCTCAAAAATTGTCTATTTTGACCTAAAAAGTTGACTTTTCGGTCAAAATTTGATCAATTTAGTCAATGGGTTGATCATTGGGTCAAAAATTGACTATTCTGACCAAAATTAACTTTTTGGTCAAAGGTTTACCTATTTGGTCAATGGGTGGTCATTAGGTCAAAAATTGAATATTTTGACCAAATTGACTTTCTGGTCAAAATTTGACTTATTGGACAATGGGTTTGTCATTGGGTCAATCATTGACCTTTTTGTCCAAAGTTGATTTGTTGGTCAGAGATTGACTTATTGGATCAATAATAGGTCATTAATTCAAAAAATTGACTATTTTGGTCATTAGGTCAAAAATTAATTATTTTGACCAAAAGTAAATTTTTGGTCAAAAGTTGAGCCATTGGGTCAACGGGGAGGTCATTATGTCAGAAGTTGACTATTTTGACTAAAATTAACTTTTTTGGTTAAAAGTTGACCTATTTTGGTCAAAAGTTGACTTGTTGGTAAAAAGGTGACCTATTATCATTTGACCAAAATTGACATTTTAGTCAAAAGTTGACTTATTGGGTCAATTGGTGGTCATTCAGTCTAAAATTGACTATTTTATCCAAAATTAACTATTTGGTCAAAAGTTGACTTATTGGGTCAATGGGTTTGTCATTGGGTTAAGGATTGAATATTTTGACCAAAGTTGACTTTTTGGTCAAAGATTAACTTATTGAGTGAATAATTGGTCATTAGATCTAAAAGTAACTATTTTGACCAAAATTTATTGTTTGGTCAAAAACCGTCCTATTGGGTCAATGGGTAGGTCTTTGGGTCAATAGGGTAGGTCATTGGGTCAGAAATTGGCCATTTTGACCAAATATTAATTTTTGGTCAAAAATTGACCCATTTTGACCAAAATTGAATTTTTTGTCAAAAGTTAACCTATTGGGTCAACGGGGCGGTCATTGGGTCAGATATTGACTATTGTGACCAAAGTTGACTTTTGGTCAAAAGTTGACCTATTTGGTCAATGAGTTGGTAATTGGGTCAAAAATTTACCATTTTGATCAAAAAGGACTTTTTGGTTAAAAGTAGAATAGGTCAATGGGTTGGTCATTGGGTTAAAAATTGACCATTTTAACCAAAGTTGACTTTTTGGTCAAAAGTTAACCTATTTGGTTAATGAATTGGTATATTTATGTATACATACATAAATATATATATGTAAATTTATGTGTGTGTGTATATATATTTATACATACATATAAATTGACCATTTTATATATATATCTATACATACATATATATATATATATATATATATATATTTGTTTATTTATTTAGTTATTTATAATTTTCATAACTATTAAATCTTTTATAATTAAGTTATATTTAAAAATAATAACTATACGTAAAATATTTAAAATAAAAAAATAATATTAAATAAATTTATTTATACACACACACACACACACACACATATATATACAAACACATATTTATATTTTTATTTATTTTTTAAATTATTTAATAAGTCAATCTCTGACCAAAAAGTTAATTTGGTCAAAATGGTCAATCCTTGATCCAATGACAAACCCATTAACCGAATAGGTCAACTTTTGACAAAAAAGCTAATTTTACTCAAAATAGTCAATTTTTGAATTAATGACCAATTATTGACCCAATAAGTTAATCTCTGACCAAAAAGTAAACTTTGGTCAAAATGGTCAATCCTTGACCCAATGACAAACCCATTGACCAAATATTTTTATTTATAATTTATTTAATTATTAAATATTTTTATAATTAAATTATATTTATAAATAATATACTTATACTTAAAATATTTAAAATAAAAAAATAATAATATATATATATATATATGAATATATTTACTTATTTACAATTTTTTTACTTTAAATATTTTAAGTACGGTATATTATTTATAAATATAATTTAATTTAAAAAATAATTAATAATTAAATAAATTATGAATAAAAAATATTTATAGTTATATATTAATATTATTTTTTTATTTTAAATATTTTAAGTATAGTATATTATTTATAAATATAATTTAATTATAACAATATATAATAATTAAATAAATTGTAATTAAATATTTATATATAGAGGTATGTATAAATAAATATATATATATATATATATATATATGTATAGATATATATAATTATTTAGTATTATTTTTTATTTTTAATATTTTAAGTTTAATATATTATTTAAAAAAATAATTTAATCATCAAAATATTTAATAGTTAAATAAATTATAAATAAATAAATTTATATCTTTATATATATATATATATAAGTTTATTTTTTTATTTTAAATATTTTAAGTATAGTAGATTATTTGTAAATATAATTTAACTATAAAAATATTTAATAATTAAGAAAATTATAAATAAAAATTTATATATAAAGGTAAATAAATATAAATTTATATATATTACAAAATTCATTTAATAATATTTTTTTATTTGAAATATTTTAAGTATAGAATTATGATTATAAATATAATTTAATTGTAAAAATATTTAATAATTAAAAAATTATAAGTAAAAATATATATATAGAGGTACATAAATATATATTTATACATATAAAAAAATTTATTTAGCATTATTTTTTTATTTTAAATATTTTAAGTATAATATATTATTAACATTCATAATTTAATTATAAACTTATTTAAAAGTCTAAAAAATGATAAATAAATATATATATATATATATATTTAAATAAATAAATATATATATATATATATATATATATAAACAAATTTATATAATATTATTTTATTTTAAATATTTTAAGTGTAGTATATTATTTTCAAATATAATTTTATTATAAAAATATTTAATAGTAAAATAAATTAAAAATAAATAAATTTATATTTGTATATATATATATATATATATATATATATATATATATATATATCGAAATATAAATTTCTTTATTTTTAATTTATTTTACTATTAAATATTTTTATAAATAAATTATATTTAAATATAATATACTATACTTAAAAATATTTAAAATAAAGTAATAATAAATATATAAATAAATATATAAATATATATATAATATTAAAATATATAAGTGATATAATGTTAATATATATAATATAATAATAATAAATAATTAAATAAATATATAAATGTATATATAAATATATATATATATATATAATACTATTATTTATTTTAAATATTTTAGGTATAGTATTTTATTTATAAGGATAATTTAATTATAAAATTATTTAATAGTTAAATAAATTATAAATAAATGAATAAATATATATATATATACATATATATAATATTATTTTTTTATTTTAAATGTTTTAAGTATATTATATTATTTATAAATATAATTTAATTATAAAAATATTTAATAATTAAATAAATTATAAATAAAAATATTGGGTCAATGGGTTTGTCATTTGGTCAAGGATTGACCATTTTGACCAAAGTTCACTTTTTGGTCACATATTAGCTTATTGGGTCAATAATTGGTCATTAATTCAAAAATTGACTATTTTGACAAAAATTGGCTTTTTGTTCAAAAGTTGGCCTATTGGGTCAATGGGTTTGTCATTAGATAAAGGAATGACCATTTTGACCAAAGTTAACTTTTTGGTCAGAGATTGAGTTATTGGGTCATTAATTTAAAAATTATTTATTTTGACCAAAATTAACTTTTTGGTCAAATGTTGACCTATTAGAGCCGATGGGTTGGTCATTGGGTCAAGGATTGACCATTTTGACCAAAGTTGACTTTTTGGTCAAAAAATGACCTATTGGGTCAATGGGTTGGGCATTAGGTCAAAGATTAACCATCTTGACCAAATTTGACTTTTTGGTCAGAGATTGGTTTACTCGGTCAAAAATTGGTCATTAAGTCAAAAATTGGTCATTTTAGTCAAAATTGACTTTCAGGTCAAAAGTTGACATATTGGGTCAATGAGTTGGTCATTGGGTTAAGGATTGACTACTTTGACCAAAGTTGTCTTTTGGTCAAAATTTGACCTATTTAGGTCAATGAGGCGGTCGATAGAGTCAAAAATTGACCATTTTGAGCAAAATTGACTTTTGGTCAAAAGTTGACCTATTGGGTCAGTATGCTGGTTATTGGGTCAAGGATTAACCATTTTGGCCAAAGTTGAATTTTTAGTCAAAAGTTAACAAATTGGGTCAATTGGTTGGTCATTGGATGAAGGATTGAACATTTTCACCAAAGTTGACATTTAGGTCATTATGTAAGAAATTGATCATTTTGACCAAATTTGACTTTTGGTCAAAAGTTGACCTTTTGGGTCAATGAGGTGGTTATTAGGTCAAAAATTGACAATTTTGACAAAAATTGACTTTTTGTTTAAAAGTTGACCTAATGGATCAATAATTGGTAATTATGTCAAAAATTTATTATTTTGACCAAATTAACTTTTTAGTCAAAAGTCGATCTATTGGGTCAGTGGTTTGGTTATGGGGTCAAGGATTAACAATTATGACCAAAGTTAACTTTTTGGTCAAAGATTTACTTATTGGGTTAATAATTGGTCATAAGGTAAAAAATTGTCTATTTTGACCAAAAAGTTGACTTTTTGGTCAAAATAAGACAAATTTAGCCAGCGGGTTGGTCATTGGGTCAAAAATTGACCATTTTGACCAAAGTTAGCTTTTTTGTCAAAAGTTGACCTATTTGGTTAATGGGGGTCATTAGGTCAAAATTTGACTATTTTGACCAAAATTGACTTTTTGGTCAAAGGTTGACATATTGGGTCAAGGTTTGACCATTTTGACCAAAGTTGACTTTTTGGTCAAAAGTTAACCTATTGGGTCAATGGGTTGGTCATTGGGTCAAGGATTGATAATTATGACCAAAGTTGACTTTTTGGTCAGAGATTTACCTATTGGGTCAATAATTGGTCATTATATAAAAAATTGCCTATTTTGACCTAAAAAGTTGACTTTTCGTTCAAAACTTAACCAATTTAGTCAATGGGTTAATCATTGGGTCAAAAATTGACCATTTTGACTAAAGTTGACTTTTTGGTCAAAGTTGACCTATTTGGTCAATGGGTGGTCATTAGGTCAAAAATTGACTATTTTGACCATAATTGACTTTTTGGTCAAAATTAAACTTATTCGGCAATAGGTTTGTCATTGGGTCAATCATTAACCATTTTGTCCAAAGTTGACTTTTTGGTAAGAGATTCACTTATTGGGTCAATAATTGGTCAATAATTGATCATCAATTAAAAAGATTGACTATCTTGGTTATTAGGTCAAAAATTAATTATTTTGATCAAAATTAAATTTTGGTCAAAAGTTGAGCCATTGGGTCAACGGGGAGGTTATTATGTGAGAAGTTGACCATTTTGACTAAAATTAACTTTTTTGGTCAGAAGTTGACATATTTTGGTCAAAAGTTGACTT
Source organism: Papilionanthe hookeriana x Papilionanthe teres (assembly GCA_022702705.1). Taxonomy (NCBI): domain Eukaryota; kingdom Viridiplantae; phylum Streptophyta; class Magnoliopsida; order Asparagales; family Orchidaceae; genus Papilionanthe; species Papilionanthe hookeriana x Papilionanthe teres. Next base: position 67,914,807 of record CM040432.1, on the reverse strand, counting down.
ATTAGTCAAAAGTTGACTTATCATTTGACCAAAGTTGACTTTTTAGTCAAAAGTTGACTTATTGGGTCAATTGGTGGTCATTCAGTTAAAAATTAACTATTTCGAACAAATTTGACTATTCGGTCAAAAGTTGACCTATCGGACAATGGGTTTGTCATTGGGTTAAGGATTGAATATTTTGACCAAAGTTGACTTTTTGATCAGAGATTAACTTATTGAGTGAATAATTGGTCATTAGATCTAAAACTAACTATTTTGACCAAAATTTACTTTTTGGTCAAAAACAGACGTATTGGGTCCATGGGTTGGTATTTGGGTCAATGGGGTGGTCAATGAGTCAGAAATTGACCATTTTGACCAAAGATTACATTTTGGTCAAAAGTTGACCTATTTTGACTAAAATTTCATTTTTGGTCAAAAGTTAATCTATTGGGTCAACGGGGTGGTCATTGGGTTAGACATTGACTATTTTGAACAAAGTTGACTTTTGGTCAAAAGTTGACCTATTTGGTCAATGAGTTGGTAATTGGATCAAGAATTGACCATTTTGATCAAAGATGGCTTTTTAGTCAAAAGTAGACCTATTGGGTCAATGGGTTGGTCATTGGGTTAAAAATTGATCATTTTAACCAAAGTTAACTTTTTGGTCAAAAGTTGACCGACTTGGTTAAAGAATTTGTATATTAACGTATACAAACATAAATATATATATATATATATATACATATATATATACATACATAAATTTACATATATATATATAATATTATTTTTTTAATATAAATATTTTTAGTAAAGTATTTTATTTATAAATAAAATTTAATTAAAAAATATTTAATAATTAAATAAATTATACTTAAATATATATATAAATATATATATATATATATATATTTATTTAATATTATTTTTGTTTTAACTATTTTAATTATAGTATATTATTTATAAATATGATTTAATTATAAAAATATTTAATAGTTAAATAAATTATAAATAAATAAATATATATGAGTATATATAAATATATATATATATATATATATATATATATATATATATATATATATATTATTTTTTTTTTATAAATATTTTAAGTATAGTATATTATTTATAAATATAATTTAATTATAAAAATATTTAATAATTAAAAAAATTATAAATAAATAAATAATATAATATTATATTTTTATTATAAAAATTTTAAGTGTAGTATATTATTTGTAAATATTATTTAATAGTAAAAATATTTAATAATTAAATTAATATATATATGTATATATAAATATATATTTATAGATATATATATTTATTTAATATTATTTTTTTATTTTAAATATTTTAAGTATAGTTTATTATTTAAAAATATAATTTAATCATAAAAATATTTAATAGTTAAGTAAATTATAAATATATATATATATATATATATAATTATTTTTTTATTTTAAATGTTTTAAGTATAGTTTATTATTTATAAATAAAAATTAATTATAAAAATATTTAATAGTTTAGTAAATTATAAATAAAAATATATAGGTATATTTAAATAAATAAATAAATATATAAATATATATATATATATATATATATATATATTTAATATTATTCTTTTATTTTAAATATTTTAAGTATAGGATATTATTTATAAATATATTTTAATTATTAAAATATTTAATAGTTAAATAAATTATAAATAATTAAATTTATATGTGTATATATAAATATATATATATATATATATATATATATATTCTATATAATATTATTTTCTAAGTATAGTATATTATTTATAAATATAGTTTAATTAAAAAAATATTTAATAGTCAATTTTTGACCTAATGACCAATTAATGACCAAATAAGTCAATCTCTGACCAAAAAGTTAATTTTTGTCAAGAAAATCAATCCTTCACCCAATGAAAAACACATTGACCCAACAGGACAACTTTTGACCAAAACGTCAATTTTGGTCAAAATAGTCAATTTTGACTTAATGACCACCCATTAACCCAATAGGTGAACTTTTGACCAAAAAGTTAACTTTGGTCAAAATTGTCGATTTTTTACCCAATGACCTGCCAGATTGACCCGATATATCAAATTTTGACCAAAAAGTTTTCTTTCATTAAAATGGTCAAATCTTGACCGATTACTGAACTCATTAACCAAATAGGTCAACTTTTGGCCAAAAAGTCAACTTTGGTCAAAATGGTCAATTTTTGACCCAATGCCACCTCATTGACCCAATATGTAAACTTTTGACAAAAAATTTCATTTTGGTCAAATTATTCAATTTTTGACCTAATGACCAATTTTAGACCCAATTAGTCAATATCTGACCAAAAAGTCAACTTTGGTCAAAATGATCAATCTTTGACCCAATGACCAACCCATTGACCCAATAGGTAAACTTTTGACGAAAAAGTCAACTTTGGTCAAAATGATCAATTTTTGACCCAACGACCAACACATTGACCAGTAGGTCAATGGTTGACCAAAATCAATTATGGACAAAATAGTCAATTTTTTACCTAATGACCAATTATTAACCTGAGTAAGCCGATCTCGACGAAAAAGTCGACTTTGGTCAAAATGGTCATCCTTGACCGATAATGACCAACCCATTGACCTGATAGAGTCGACTTTTTAACAAAAAGTCATCTTTGGTCAAAATGGACAATTCCTGATCCAATGACCACTCATTAACCCAATGGGTTAACTTTTGACAAAAAAATTAATTTTGGTCAAAATAGTCAATTTTTGACCAGATGACCAATAATTGACCCAATAAGTCAATCTCTGACCAAAAAGTCAACTTTGATCAAAATGGTCAATCTTTGACCCAATGACAAACCCATTGACCCAATAGGTGAACTTTTGACCAAAAAGTCACTTTAGTTAAAATGGTTAATTTCCGACCCAATGACCAACCCATTGACCTAATAGGTTAACTTTTGAATAAAAAGTCAGCTTTGGTCAAAATTATTATATCTTGACCCAATAACCAACCCATTTACCCAATATGTCAACTTTTGACCAAAAAGTCAATTTTGGTAAAAATAGTCAAATTTTGACCTAATGACCCCCCATTAACCAAATAGGTCAACTTTTGACGAAAAAGTCAACTTTGGTCAAAACGATCAATTTTTGACCCAATGACCAACCCGCTGGCCAAATTGGTCAAATTTTAACAAAAAAGTCAACGTTTTGGTCAAAATAGACAATTTTGACCTAATGACCAATTATTAACCCAATAATTAAATCTTTGACGAAAAGGTCAACTTTAGTCATAATTGTCAATCCTTGACCCAATAACCAACCCACTGACCCAATAGATCGACTTTTGACTAAAAAGTCAATTTTTGTCAAAATCGTAAATTTTGACATAATTACCAATTACTGACCTATTAGGTCAACTTTTGAAAAAAAAAGTCAACTTTTGAAAAAAAAAGTCAATTTTCGACCTAATGACCACTCATTGACCAAAAAGGTTAACTTTTGATCAAAAGTCAAATTTGGTGAAAATGGTCAATTTTTGACACAATGACCTAAATGTCAACTTTGGTGAAAATGTTTAATCCTTCGTCCAATGACCAACCAATTGACCCAATTTGTTAACTTTTTACTATAAAGTCAACTTTGGCCAAAATGGTTAATCCTTGACCCAATGACTAACTTATTGACCCAATAGGTCAACTTTTGACCAAAAAGTCCATTTTGCTTCAAAATTGTCAATTTTTACTCTTGATCACTTCATTGACCTAAATAGGTCAAATTTTGACCAAAAACAACTTTGGTCTAAATAGTCAATCCTTAACCTAATGACCAACTCATTGATCCGATAAGTCAACATTTGATTAAGCGATCAATTTTGATTAAAATAGTCAATTTTTGACTTAATGACCAATTTTTTACCCAGTAAACCAATCTTTGAGTAAAAAGTCAACTTTGGTCAAGATGGTTAATATTTGACCTGATTCTCAACCCATTGACCCAATAGGTCATCTTTTGACCAAAAAGTCAACTTTGGTCAAAATGGTCAATCCTTGACCCAATGACCAACCCATTGGTCTAATAGGTCAACATTTGACTAAAAAGTCAATTTTGGCCACAATAAACAATTTTTGAATTTGACCAAAGTTGTCTTTTAGTCAAAATTTGACCAAATTTGTCCGTAGATCAAAAAATGACAATTTTGAACAAAATTGACTTTTTGGTCAAAAGTTGACCTATTGGGTCAATAGGTTGGTCATTGGGCCGAGGATTAACTATATTGGCCAAAGTTGACTTTTTAGTTAAAAGTAAACAAATTGGGTCAGTAGGTTGGTCATTGTATGAAGGATTGGCCATTTTCACCAAAGTTGACATTTAGGTCATTGTGTCAGAAATTAACCATTTTGACCCAATTTTACTTTTTGGTCAAAAGTTGATCTTTTGGGTCAATGAGGTGGTCAATAGGTCAAAAATTGCCAATTTTGACCAAAATTGGCATTTTTGTTCAAAAGTTGACTTATTGGGTCAATAATTGGCAATTATGTAATAAATTTACTATTTTGACCAAAATTGACTTTTTGGACAAAAGTCGATCTATTGGGTCGGTTGGTTGGTAATTGGGTCAAAGATTTACCATTTTGACCAAATTTATCTTTTTGTTTAAAGGTTGACATGTTGGGTCAATGGGATTGTCATTGGTTCAAGGTTTGATAATTATTACCAAAGTTGACTTTTTAGTCAGAGATTTACTTATTGGGTCAATAATTGGTCATTAGGTCAAAAATTATCTATTTTGACCTAAAAAGTTGACTTTTCGGTCAAAATTTGACCAATTTAGTCAATGGGTTGATCATTGGCTCAAAAATTGATCATTTTGACCAAAGTTGACTTTTTGGTCAAAAGTTGACCTATTTGGTCAATGGGTGGTCATTAGGTCAAAAATTGAATATTTTGACCAAATTGACTTTTTGGTCAAAATTTGACTTATTCGGCAATGGGTTTATCATTGGGTCAATCATTGACCATTTTGTCCAAAGTTGATTTGTTGGTCATAGATTGACTTATTGGGTCAATAATTGGTCATTAATTCAAAAAATTAACTATTTTGGTCATTAGGTCAAAAATTAATTATTTTGACCAAAATTAAATTTTTGGTTAAAAGTTGAGCCATTGGGTCAACGGAGAGGTCATTATGTCAGAAGTTGACCATTTTGACTAAAATTAACTTTTTTGGTCAAAAGTTGATCTATTTTGGTCGAAAGTTGACTTATTGGTTAAAAAATGACTTATAATTGACCAAAGTTGACTTTTCGGTCAAAAGTTGACTTATTGGGTCAATTGGTGGTCATTCAGTCAAAAATTGACTATTTGGTCAAAAGTTGACCTATTGGGTCAATGAGTTTGTCATTGGGTTAAGGATTGAATATTTTGACCAAAGTTGACTTTTTGGTCAGAGATTAACTTATTGTGTGAATAATTGGTCATTAGATCAAAAATTAACTATTTTGACCAAAATTTACTTTCGGTCAAAAACCGACCTATTGGGTCAATGGGTTGGTCTTTGAGTCAATGGGTGGTCTTTGGGTAAGAAATTGGTCATTTTGACCAAATATTGCTTTTTGGTCAAAAGTTGACCTATTTTGACCAAAATTGAATTTTTTGTCAAAAGTTAACCTATTGGGTCAACGGGGTGGTCATTGGGTCAGATATTGACTATTTTGACCAAAATTGACTTTTGGTCAAATGTTGACCTATTTGGTCAATGAGTTTGTAATTGGGTCAAGAATTGACCATTTTGATCAAAGATGACTTTTTGGTCAAAGTAGACCTGTTGGGTCAATGGGTTGGTCATTGGGTTAGAAATTGACCATTTTGACCAAAGTTGACTTTTTAGTCAAAAGTTGATCTATTTGGTCAATGAGTTGGTAATTAGGTCAAGAATTGACCATTTTGACCAAAGATGACTTTTTAGTCAAAAAGTTGATCTAGTGGGTCAGTGGGTTGGTCATTGTGTCAAAATTGACCATTTTGACCAAAGTTGACTTTTTGTTCAAAAGTTGACCTATTGGGTCAAAGGGTGGTCATTAGGTCAAAAAATGACTATTTTGACCAAAATTAACTTTTTGGTCAAAAGTTGACCTATTTGGTTAATGAGTTTGTCATTGGGTCAAGGATTGACCATTTTAACCAAAGTTGATTTTTTTTTCAGAGATTGACTATTAGGTCAATAATTGGTCATTAATTCAAAAATAGACTATTTTGATCAAAATTGTCTTTTTGGTCAAAAGTTGACCTATTGTGCTTAATGGTTTGGGCATTAGGTCATGGATTGATCATTTATATTTAATAGTTAAGTAAATTATAAATAAATTTATATATATACTGTAGTGTGTATATATATATATATATATATATATATATATATATATATATATATAGTTAAAAAAAAGAGCAACTCGTGGCTCCCAACACTTTAAGAAAAAACAAAATTACATAAAAAGGGTTGGAGGTAGATCCCTATAGTAAAAAAAAACAAAAATACAGTTAACGCACACCTAAAGGGTTCCTCCTCCAGCAGTAAAACTCGACACAAAGCAAAAAAGGAATCACTTGACCACTATAATAAACCCCAAAAAATCCGGAGCAGAATGGGAGTAAACGTGATGAAATGACGACGACGAAATATGAGCATCCAAACACTGAAGGAGCGTAATAATATTGATGTGGAAAGTAACACGATCCAAAAGTATACTCTAAATCCATCTCAGATCCGACGTCAAACGAGTTGCAACACAACAAGGTTATAACAATATCCACATGCAACATCACCCCTGTCCAAATCTCCATGCAAACCGAAAGCTCGCAGAACTGAAGCAGGAAATGCAACAATCAGAATGATATATAAATAAGCTGCGACAATACGACTCCAATTCTCCAGAATCTCCATCCAGGTAACTGTATATAAAGATATATATAAAAGACACTATATATATATATATATATATATATAACACACACACATACATTTACATATGTAAAAATATATCAAGATATATTAGAGATGAAAACTTCAAAGCCAACGCAAATCTCAACTCCCCAGAACTTTCAACCAGCAAACGATATATAGGATATATATATGAATGAATATATATATATATATATATATATATATTTATAAAAAAATATATCAGAATATCTGAGGGATGAAACAGACCAAAGCATCCAGCAAATAAACGGAAAACAACGGCATACCCAAAAAAGCCACAATAAAAACTATATTTATATAATTATACTTATATAAATATATAATAGATATAAATATATAATATATATATATATATATATATATATATATATATATATATATATATATCACTATATATGTTTATAACTATATTTATATAGAAACATAAAAATATATGCGAGAGTCAGAAACGAATATAGGGGACGTCTAAGGAATCCCCCACTAGCAAAATATGTACAGAGTGTGGTGGCACCCTCCCCACTAAAATATTGCTACTGGAGGCTCCGGAAACGGCCAACTAATTAGCCGGTCTATTACCTTCTCTATGAATGAACTTCCAAAAAATATTAAGATGTATGGATATACAATTAATGCGTTTTATATAATACAGAATATCCCAATGCACCTGTTTACCCATAGAAAGGCATTCATATAGGATTTTAGAATCTGTTTCAACTTGTAAATAATGCCAGTTCAGCAGAGAAACAATAGAAACAGCTAGTAATATAGCCCGCGCCTCAGATTCCAAGAGGGAGTCAGAAAAACAGGGGGAAGAAAAAAAATAACAAACATTTTTCCTCCGAGTTACGAGCCACAACCCCAATGCCCGCAATGTCATTCCTCCAACTAGCATCAGTGTTAATTTTCTCCACCCCGGGGGGAGGGGATCGCCATCTCACTAAAGTCGGGAGTTGCGAGATCTTCCTCTGAGTCAAGGAAAGTGGCGCAGTAGAGTCAAAACATGTAATGCCCAAGAAAAAATCCGTCTTTAAATGCCTAAGTTTGAAAAGCTGATTGCAATAAGCGATAATGTTAGCGAACACCATAGCAATAGAGTTATTAGCACCATCATGTTTCATCCCATTACGCGCCATCCAAATGAACCAACAAACAATGAAGGGGTAGATTTGCAAGAAATGTTTACGACGCCGATCGAGATTACATAAGACACAAGTGGATATAAGATCCCGAGCCGGAGACACAGTTGTGCCATACCAAATTCCCCCCTTTCTCCAAATTTCCAGAGAAAAGGGGCAGGTAAAAAAGAGATGCCTAACATGACATAAAGTACAACAAGAGGCTAAACGAAGCCCCTTTAGTTTAAGTATATCATCGCACGTTATCACTTGATGGAAAATTCTCCAGGCCAAAAAAGACATAGAGGGAGTAAGAGCTGGAGGCCAAATGGAAGATCCCCATTGAATGGTCTGAAAGACATGATGATACGAGTAAACCGATTTCGAGATGGATCCCTTAGTATCAATCTTAACTAGAGGGGAGTCAGGAATAAGAGGATCAACGGGAATAGTAGATATGAAAAATGCACTTTCACCCCCTAGCAAATGAGTGAGTAGCTGAGTATTCCAGCTGCCATTCAACCAAGTATCATAAACCCGAAGTTATCTTGAGAACCTCCAGGGAGCTCAATAAGAGACCAAGATTCATGCCAAAAAGAGATATTACCACAACCCAAGTCCCAGAAAATGATATTTTTAGTCCATTCACGGATAGAAAGTAAACGTTTCCACATAATAGAGTCCCCTTTTTTCCAAATAACTAAAGCAGGATGAGAATTCTTACAATACTTAGCAAACATAAAGGAAGCCCAAAGAGAAACTCCTTTTCTAAAATTAAGCCAATGATTAAAAAGATAAACTTCGGCAATATGGTGGAGTTGTTTAAAGCCCAAGCCCCCGGAAATAGGTTTACAAACGAGCTTTCCGGACACACCATCTCCTCCCTGTATGCCCAACAGCCCATAAAAATTTATTAAAGCTCCTTTCAAGAATCTTTTGGGTGCTTTCCTTAATGTGCAAAACGTGAAGACCATACAACAACATACTATGGAGGATACTTCTCAGCACAATAATACGGCCACCATAGGACAAAGAATTGTTCTTCCTATCCTTAATCCAGTTATTTATTTTTTCAACAACCTCCTCCAGTTGAGTCTGCTTCACCCTCCTCTTAATTAACTGAACTCCCAAATATTTTAAGGGAAGATCGGAAATATTAAAACCAGTGTAATGGCCAGCCCAAGAGGTATTCCTACGGTCCACATGTTTACTAAAGTAAAAATTACATTTGTTAGCACTAAATTTAAGACCAGAGAGAGATTGGAATTTTTCCAGTAAGTGAAATATTTTCTTAATCGAATTCTTACTAGCATTAGAAAAAAGAACAACATCATCCGCATAAGCTAAATGAGAAATGACCACCTTGGCTTTATTATTGAAAGCAAGGGAAGGCATACGCCCAAAGAGGTCATTAATGAAACGAGAGAAGTAGTCAAAAACTAGTATGAAAATAGTGAGGGAAAGTGGGTCCCTCACGCTAATCCCGTGAGCAGCACTAAAGAAACCATGCACCTCACCATTAATAAGAATACTGTACTGGTTGCAATTAAGCCAATTTAAAATAATTTGACAGAATTGAGTAGAGAAACCCCTGTCCATAATAAACTCCCAACTTAGAGAATCATAATCTTTACGAATATCCAATTTGGTGACCATATTTCCTCCGCGACACTTCTTATCAATGTCAAGGAGTAACTCTTGAGCTAACATGATATTATCCGTGATCCCCCGACCTTGGATAAACGCAGACTGGTTATGGGATATGAGATAATGAAGGTGAGGTTGAATACGTTTGACAACAATTTTAATAATCACCTTCAAAATGACAGACGTGAGAGAAATAGGTCTGAAATGTTCCCACGACGTTTTGATAGTCGTCTTAGGAATGAGAACAATAGTAGCGGCGGAGAAATATTTCCCCGGGGTCTCACCCCTGAAGAAGCTTTGGATAGCTTCAACAACCTCCTTTTGAATAATAATCCAAAATTTAATATAAAAATCAGAGGTAAAACCATCAGGCCCTGAAGCTTTATTACTACTGATTTCAGATAAAGGATTGAAAATTTCATCAGCAGTAGGGATGGCACAAAGATCTAACTCAGAGGTGTAATCTTTAACCTCATTAAAAAGTTGTGCATCCATAGTTCCAGTAGTGTCATGAGCACGATAAAAATTATCAAAATACTGAACCGCGCTAACCCCCAACTCTTGAGTACCGGTAATCCAATTCCCCTAGTCATCTTTAATATGAATAATCGTGTTAGCAGCCCGGCGTTGTTTGATGTAAGCATAGAAATACTTAGTATTTCTATCACCTTGTGTGAAGTGAATCTCGCCCGCCTTTTGTTGCAAGAACTCTTCCTCCCACATAGAGGCTTCCAGTATCTCAAAATAAGCTTCCTGAAGCCTAGGCACCATCTCACTGGAAGATTCATCAAGATCCTGAAGCAACTTAAGCTTTTGCTCGGCCTTAGTCACCCGAGCATGAACATCACCAAACACATCCCAATTCCACGACCTCAACGTGGAGGCCGATTTTTTATGAAGTTTCCGAGAGCGAAACCAAGCATTGCTGACATCGAAATGTGCCAATTACTAGCCACACATCTAATGAAATCCTCATGTTTGGACCACACATTAAGATAACGAAGTGATATTTAGACATCTTTTTAAAATGGTCGACAGGAGAGGAGAAGAGGTTTATGATCCGAACCAGAACTACTCAAATGTTGAACCTGAGAAAAACCATAAGATGAAATCCAAGCCTGATTAGCAAAACATCTATCCAGCCTTTCAAATAACTTACCTCTCTTCCAGGTAAATTTGGACCCAACATACCCTAAGTCCAACAGACCAGCCTCATCCATAGCCGTGCCAAACTTATTCATCAAAACAGAATCAGAGAGTCGACCGCCCAACTTCTCAGAGTTATGCAAAATCATATTGAAGTCCCCCCCACCATCCACTTATCAGTAATCGAATTACCCAAACTTTTGATTTTATCCCAAAGGTTGTTTCTAGCCGACAGACGTGTGCCAGCATAAACGAAGGACAACCACCCAAAGTAATCATCAACCGCAAAATGTGCATGGACAAATTGTCCATCATCCACAACAATATTCAGAGCAATGTGCTTCCACCAAAATACCCAAATCTTGTTGGAACAATTAGAAAAGCAAGAGAACATTTTAAAATGACCCCAAATACGAGGATCAGGAGAGCAGACCAAAGGTTCGAAAATAATAAAAAAATCAAGTTTGTGGATCCTCGAGAGTAACTTTAACCTACCAAGAGAGTGAGGATCCGCAACTCCCCTGATGTTCCAAATCATAAGGTTAAACATTAGTAGACAAATAACCCTTTCTAGCTGACCTAGTCCGGGTAAGTCCTCGTTCCCCCTCAGAAGAATAATGATTCTCATGCTCTTGAGTACTACAAACACCAAGATTGGTGAGTTCATAGTTTCCTTTTTTCCTACGACGCCGTGATTTTTGTATTTTCCATTCCTCCCCGAGGAGGTTAGAAACTTCTTGCAACTGTAAATTCGGGGTTGGAAAAAAACTCCGAAGCTTACAGAACGGGTCAGGAGACCCTCCTCAGATGATGGGATAGAATGTGGGGGAAGAGCTGAAACACCTTGAACATCCTCGACCAACCGAGTTTCACTAGGAAGTGATTGAGCTTACTTAAGGATGATGACATTTTTTGGAACGTCAGGAATACCATCATCGGTAGGCAAGGAAGGTGTATTGTCGATAATAAAAACCTCGGGTTCTCCACCCACCAGAACAGATTTATGGGGAAGCAAAGGCCTAGTCCCAAAATTGCATTCATCCACAACCGTGACGACTTCCGGGGTAACATTAATAACTGGTGATAAAGAGATGTATTCAATAGCATTATTGTAAATGCCCTCAGTAACAACTTCGACGGGAGCTAAATTATGAGGCACGATGGGTTTGGGCTTAACTCTGGACGACTCACTTCGTTCGGACGAAGGTTAGAATGCGATCTATAACGAAGCCGAGTTGTTGTGCCCAAACATTCCACAATGAGAGCGATAAGGTGGGTGAGGCCCCATCTCTACCCTTTGCCAAAAACCATGATGATTAGACCCAATCCAAACCTCTTCTGGATAGGGTTGAGTAATATCCCGTTCCACAAGTACACATGCTTCCAAAGGATTATTCAGATCCAGAGTAGGATCGTCCACTCTAAGCGGTTTACCAAAACTATTAACAAGGGTATATATTATCTCATAATTAAAAAGATGAACCTTTAATCACGGAAATCTAATCCAAATCGGAATTTTAGGGGATTCCGATTTTGGATCAAAATCTACAGTCCATTTCAGAATCTTCATGTAACGATTATCGATCTTAATATTTTCCTAGCAAAAATTTGAGTATAATCAGCATCGTTAGATAGTTGAATTAGGATATGGCGCCCATCAATAGCACCAACCTTCCAACTTCACGTAAGCTTCAAAGTATCAAAAAGTTTACGAATAACCTTAAGCTTCGGGCGACCATATAAAAACTTCCCCACCAGAGCGTACCGAAAAGCAGAGGTAAGGATATTTGTTTCAACATCGGTAAGGAACAGAGCAGGCTTGCCATTTTTTTTCCCAAGCTTCTTAATAAAACTAAAATCTCCTCCTCCACATTCAAGGGCGTCATGGAAGGATTGGGGGAAAAAGCAAAAAAGACCACCCTTCGTAGAGGCGGCCCAGAAACCGCCTCGGCAAAGCTCCACGCCATCACAAAACTACCCACAAACAAATCAAGAACCAACAATAAAAGGATCGAATAACAACAGAAAGAAAAAAATGCCTAAATCAAGACCAAACGGGCAAATCAAGCGCAATAACAAGAAACAGGTGGAAACGGAGGAGAAATCACTAAACAATGGAACAACTAAAGAAAAATCTATAGAAAAAACAGAAAAACGAAGCAAAAATGAAGGAAACGTAGGGGAAGATGAACCAGAAAAAAAAACAAGGAGAAAAAAATAAAAACTAAAGAAGAAAACAATAAAAAATGCCGCAAATCATAGATCTAGAGGAAAATATAAAGATCAGAAGAGGGTAATGGAAGCATCTCACCGAGCAAGAAGATCTGAGATCGGAAAGCCCAGCCCAAGGTTGAAACTCCATTGTCGCGGATCTGGAGCTCCAGCAGAACCTTCACCATCAGAAAACCATATATATATATATATATATATATTATAATATTTTTTTATTTTAAATGTTTTAAGTATAGTATATTATTTATAAATGTAATTTAATTATAAAAATATTTAATAATTAAATAAATTATAAATAAATATATATATATATATATTGTTATATATATATATATATGTATATAATTTTTTTTATTTTAAATATTTTAAGTATAGTATATTATTTATAAACATAATTTAATTATTAAAAGATTTAATAATTAAAAAAATTATAAATAAAAAAATATATATTGAAGTACATAAATATATATTTATTAATATAATAAAATTAATTAAATGTTATTTTTTTATTTTAAATATTTTAAGTATAATATATTATTAATAAATATAATTTAATTAAAAAATTATTTAATAGTTAAAAAAATGATATATATATATATATATATATATATAAATTTATTTAATAGTTAAAATTATTTTTATATATATTTATAAATAAATTTATATAAAATGATTTTTTTATTTTAAATATTTTAAGTATATTATATTATTTTAAATATAATTTAATTATAAAAACATTTAATAGTTAAAAAATTTATATATATATATATATATATAATATTATTTTTTTATTTCAAATATATTAAGCATAGTATATTATTTTAAATATAATTTAATCATAAAAATATTTAATAGTTAAATAAATTATAAATAAATGAATTCATATATGTATAAAAATATTTAATAGTTAAAAAATTATATATATATATATATATATATATATAATATTGTTTTTTTATTTTAAATGTTTTAAGTATAGTATATTATTTATAAATATAATTTAATTACAAAAATATTTAATAATTAAGAAAATTAAAAATAAAAAAATATATAGAGAGGTACATAAATATATATTTATATATATAAGAAATTTTATTTAATATTATTTTTAATTTTAAATATTTTAAGTAAAGTATACTATTTCTAAATATAATTTAATTATAAAAATATTTTATATTTAAAAAAA